>BDMV01000006.1:21952802-21973257 GCA_008326285.1 Oryza officinalis
GACAATCAAGCCCTTGACTAATTTTCAGAGTGGTGGATACCTTAGCCAATCTAATCTAGCGAGGCGATTTAGTCGATACCGGCATAAACCCTAAAACGAATCTCAACCGATAAGACTAAATCGAAAAGCCGAACCAGATTGACTAAGATATATGATAGTAGGTGCTTACGTTGACGAGATCAGAATGCAGAAGCCCTAGCCCCGACAACGCAGGCAGCCATAACGAGACTTACCCCTCGCGGGAAGGGCATGAACTCGCCGAAGAAGACGAAAATAAAAGGTTGGCGATGCGCCGAAGTTGATTGATCATGAGATAAAAATTACATAAACCTCGGGCTTACATATTTATACCCATAGGCTAACAAAGATCCTAACAGAATACGACTGAAACTTTCCTAAAGATAAAGGAAACAGATAAAGTCCTTATTGGACACTAAACACACTTTCCTAAAGATAAAAAGAAAACTAACAAATTTGTCCTAATTAATAGATACAAGCCGCATCCTTCTCAAACTCGGTTTTCTCTGGATAAGATCTTCCCGAATCTAACAAGAATCCGACTGCTGTTGGTGGTTATTTTAAGATAACCCCCATCAGCCGATGTAGAACTGTAGGCCGATGCTAATTTCGAGCCGATATGGATCCTGGGCCGATGGGGTCTTCGGGGCTTACCAAATTCTGGTGTTAACACATGCCCCCCAGTTTTGGAGTATGAGAAGTCATGCTTCAAAATTACCCTTGCCTTGATCGCCCCAAAACTGATTCTTCTCTTCTTCTTGACATCGGCTCTCGTAAGCCGATACCTTCTGTATTAGATGAGCCAGGCTGTCAAACTCATGGAAAAAGAATCTATCTTTGATAGGCGCTGACAACCCTTGGAACGCAAGATTTGCTAGTTGTTCATCACTTAGGCTCAAGCTATAACATCGGTTGCGGACATCACGAAATCTTTGAATATACTCCACAGCCGATTCCCCTTCTTGCTGCCTGACTGATATCAAATCTAAAAACTTTAACTCATTATTCCCAGCAAAGAAGTATTGGTGAAATTGTTCCTCAAGATCAGCCCAACCGCTGATAGAGTGTGGCAGCAATGATGAAAACCATATGAAGGCCGATCCAGTCAGAGACAACGGAAACAATCTAACTTTCAGAGCTTCTTCAGCCGATGCCTCCCCACATTGAGCTAAAAATCGGCTGATATGTTCCCTTGTAGATATATCATCTTGCCCTGAAAATTGAAAAAAGTCTGGAATCTTATATCGGCTTGGAAGTNCCTCCTACTGAGATAGAAAATGACTCGCTCTTTGCCTGTCAATTCCTGAACTAAGACTGAGCCGATAGACTTCTCATCGGCTGATAGGTACAGTTGAATGGGACTCCTTTCTGTGGAGGAATTAAGACCGGGGAGAAGTTAAATACTCTTTGATATCGTCCAGCGCCTTCTGTTGCTTATCACCCCATATGAACTCTTCATCGTCCTTTATTTTCAACAGTGGAGTGAATGGCTCTATACGGCCCGACAGATTTGATATAAAACGCCGGACGAAGTTGATCTTGCCAAGCAGAGATTGTAACTTGGTCTTGTTTTCTGGAGGCTTGATTTTCTTGATGGCATCGATGTTCTTCTGTGTGATTTCAATCCCCCTCTCATGGACCAAGAAACCCAAAAACTGACCGGCCGATACGCCAAAGGCACATTTGTTAGGGTTCAACTTCAAACCATATTTCCTTGCCCTTTCTAGTACCTTGCGTAAGTCGGCCAAGTGCATATCATGTTCTCTTGACTTTACGACGACATCATCTATATAAACTTCAATCAGAGAGCCAATAAGATCATGAAAAATGTAATTCATAGCCCTCTGATATGTAGCTCCAGCATTCTTCAAACCAAATGTCATGACGACCCATTCATATAGGCCGATTGCCCCTGGGCATCTGAAGGCTGTCTTATGAACGTCCTCTTTAGCCATAAAAATTTGGTTGTAACCCGCGTTTCCATCCATGAAACTAATGATCTTATGCCCAGATGCAGCATCGACTAGCAAATCGGCCAACGGCATAGGGTACTCGTCCTTGGGCGTCGCCTTATTTAGATCTCTGAAATCGACGCATACCCTTAGCTTGCCGTTCTTTTTCAATACTGGAACTATGTTGGAGACCCACTCTGCGTATCGGCAGGGCCTGATAAAGTTGGCGTCGTAAAGTCTTGTGATCTCTGCTTTTATAGCTTCGTGCATATCGGCCTTAAACCTCCGAGGAGCTTGCTTAAAAGGCCGATAGCCTTGTTTGATTGGTAGCCGATGTTCTACAATCGATCGGCTTAATCCTGGCATCTCATGGTATTCCCATGCAAAACAATCTCTGAATTCTTTCAAAAGATCTATCAAATTATTCTTGTATTCCTTTGGCAAATTAGCACTTACATACGTCGGCCTAGGCCTATCACCTATTCCTATATCAATTTCTTCCAATTCATCGGCCGACGTAAAACCTTGTCCCAACTTGCCGTCTAACTCATCCACCGCGTCATCCGTGTAGGGGTCATCTTGTTCATTGTCAACGGCGGATGATGCATCTTCGCTAAAGTAACCGCTTGTCTTGGTCTTCAATTGTCTCGATGTCGCAGTCAGTTACCTTGAGGAAATCGGCGTCCCAGACTCGCCCGGACAAGCAGTCGATTCCCTCCATCTCCCATACTGCGAGATCGGCATTGGCGACATGTACTGACCGATCGGCCTGCACGATCTCGACTTGGTCCCCTTGCCATTGCATGAGGCATTGGTGCATTGTTGAAGGGACGCAACAGTTTGCGTGGATCCAATCCCGTCTGTTAAACGACGGATTTTGGTAATCGACTTGGAAAGAAAAGAGGAAACCGAAACAGAGAAGAAGGGTTGAGTTGGAGTCGGACCAGGCTTCGTATCGGACTCGATAACTGTATCGGACTAGAGAGGTATTGCTATAAGAGCGTATCGGCCGATACGGATTTGGTGATAACGTGGGCCGATACGGGTTGTGAGTTGACTGTATCAGCGTGGGTTTGGTCTGGGCCCGAAATAAGCTTCAAGGAAGTTGCCAAATAGAGATAAAGCTCGGTTTTAGGCAATTGTATCTTGTAAATTAAGTAGTTTAGATCTAATTTGTGGCTTAAGTTTGCCGCAAGGACTTGTTTGTTAGTTGTAGATAAGATCGTGCCCAACAAGGGTTCTGTTGTAACCTCGGGTATAAATATCCCGATAGTTTGTACATAGAAGGAATCGAATTCTCAACAAAACACAACAAATCAATCTACTTTCGGCGCATCGCCAACCCTCGTAAGAGGTCTTCATCGACGAGTTCTTGCTTCCTCAAGCAGAGGTAAGAACTCGTTCCCGACGATCTGCATCGTCGGGGTTAACGTGTCGCTTTAGACACGTTAAGCCCCGATGATGTGATCGTCGATTATCATGTCTTGGATAATTTTGACAGGCATCTTAATTAAGCTTTGCCAGCAGTTTACTCGTTTTAGGGTTTATTGCCGACAATGGTTTAATTTTTATGTTTGGCTAGATTGTTCAATGCATCTACCATCCCCAAAGGCAATCAACGACTTGATTTTCTTCGCGTTAAGTCTCAATTCACACTTCGAGTTGCTATCGACCCTAGTCCTGTTTTGAGATCTAACACGAAGCCTGTTTTTGATTGTAACTAAGGATAGTACCGGGGTTTCAGCCGGTTTTATCTAACGCATGTGGTTGCTTTATGCTTCTTACATGTGTTTGCCACTTATATATGCAGATCGATAAGTATAAATATGTCAATTGTGAAGTAATCTTAAGATTTCTCTATGGTTGATGTGCTTATATTAGCCGATTGGCTCGTATAAGTTTGCACTAGAGTACTAGCTAGTGTAGTTACTTTCGTTGTTCTTATCGGCCGATGCTGTTAGTTGACACATGCACGTCCGTAAAGGCTGATAAGATCGGATCCATGCATTAATTATCCTTTTATTACGAGTGAGCCGATATAGCTTTGCCCTATCGGCTGGGCTATGACAATGTGTCATCGGTCTACTGGCCGATCGGCCATTGTTTTCTGACTTGGTTTACTTGTTTTTCTTGTTGATTGTAGATCAAATCAACTGGCACGCTCTGCTCACAACTAGGCAAGCCATTTGGACCTGCACTGGAGTTAAGCAGATCTCCCAGGCCGCCGTGGTAACGCGGAACCCGTTTGGTTGCTGGACGGGTCGAAATTCTGCGCCAACACGCTTTTGGCACGCCCGGTGGGACCACAAGAACACAAGTTTCTCACCAGCAACAGGAACACCTCGAAATGTCGAAGCAGGCCGAGATCGTCGAGGAGAACGTCATTCCCGTGACTGCCGACCAGCTTAGCGCAGAATAGAAAGCTGAGATGGAGAGTCTGGTCGAGCAGTTCCAGAATATGTACCTGCAAACATATTCTAGGACTCGGCAAGGCACCTTGATTCAAAAGTCCAAGGTGGTCATGCCGAGTTCCAGAGATGGAGCAGGAACATCGGCGGCGGCACACGATCACGCCATCAAGACTGAAGACACTGCGGCGCCGACGTTGCAAGACAGGATTGACTCCGCAGTCCACTCTGCGCTCGTCAACCAATCAGGGATTTTGGTGAACACCTTGACTAACACGGTCAAATCTATCTTAGACGGGTCGATTCACCAGTACAAGCCTCAGGGGCCGATTTTCTTGCCAGAAAATAAGTTCCCTGCATATCGGACCCTGAGGAATGACCTGAGCACGCCTCAGCCAACAGCGCCGATGCCACCCCCATCGGTGCAGCCGACAGCGACAATGCCATTGGTCCTCACCAGGCAGACTGGGGGCAGCCCTCAGCACATTACAGAGGAACAATACGCTCAATGGACCAAGGGGAAGCAACCGGTGGTTGAGCCGATGCAGCAAGTTCCCGTCAACCAGCCATTGGCCGCACAACCGCGAGGCTCAGCGTTCAACGGTCCTCCACTTCAAGCTGCATACAACGTGCCACAAGGCTATCAGCAGCACGCTGCAGGACAGTATGGCGCACCAAACTTGGATCATCATTACCAGCCATACTCCCCTAGGCAGTATCAGGCAGACGGTTTGCAACAATCGTTTCAGCAAGACCTCCCACATCGGCCCGCAGGATACTGGGCCGACATAATAGCCGAAGTTATGCGAGATCAATTCGACTTGAAGCCTAAGGAGAACTCTACAGTGTATTGGCACCCGTACCCCGAGGAGTTTGACAGAGTACCATTGCCGGGCCGATACAAGATCCCGGACTTCTCCAAGTTTTCGGGACAGGATAACGTCTCGACATATGAGCATGACAGCCGATTCCTAGCACAGTGCGGGGAGGCATCGGCTATCGAGGCGTTGAGGGTGAGGTTTTTCCCTCTGTCCTTATCAGGGTCTGCATTCACATGGTTTTCTTCCTTACCCTGTAATTCCATCAGAGGATGGATAGATCTTGAGAAACAGTTTCATAGATATTTCTACAATGGCGTGCAAGAGATGAAACTGTCAGATCTGACTGCCATCAGGCAACGAGTGGATGAATCGGTCCCTGAATACATGCAAAGGTTTAGAGACATACGGAACAGATGTTATAGCCTCAGTCTGACCGATTCCCAGTTGGCCGATTTGGCATTTCAGGGATTGCTAGGGCCGATACGCGAGAGGTTCTCCTCTCAAGAATTTGACAGCCTCGCTCAGCTGGCACAACGAGTATCAGCCCACGAGCAGCGATTCCAGGAGGCAAAGAAGTTCGCGAAAAAGATTAACACTGTTTATCAGTACGCCTCCGATGATGACGACGATGAAGACGGCGATGTCGACCTAGCCGAGTGGGCCCGGATGAGGAAATCAACAACTTGCCAATGGGCCAAGAAAGGAGATAAAGAAGATAAATATGATTTCGACATCAACAAGGCCGATAAGATATTTGACCTACTGTTGCAAGAAAAACAGATCCAACTGCCAGTAGGTCATGTATTGCCATCGGCCGAAGACATCAAGAAGAGAAGATATTGCAAGTGGCACAATTCTTATTCACACCATACAAATGAATGCAAGATCTTCCGGCAACAAATTCAATCGGCCATTGAGCAGGGCAGAATTAAAATCGATGATGCCAAGCGGCCGATGAAGATTGAAGGCCACCTGTTCCCAGTCAACATGGTGCAGGCGGACAGGGCCGATGGCGGTGGCCATCGGACTGGCAAGCGGCCTCATCAGACCTCTGAGGGCCTGATCAGAAAATATCAGCAGAGGCGGGAGGAACAAGCTCAAGACCAAGCCGATCAAGACAACTCCTACGATCCACACTGGGAGTGCGAGTTTTTTCGCTTCTGCTGGAATGAAGGGATGAGGTTGCTATCTATCCAGGAGTGCCCTGCATGTAATGGTGTAGAAGATTCTTATCAGGGTAACTCAAGCAGGCAAACGCATCGGCCGGCCAAGCAACGAAAATCTGTGCATGAAAGGTTAGGGCCGATGCGCCGAGATCAGCACGATGAAGATGAGGAGCAAGTCCAGAACCCCCAATGGTGCCCAAGCGACGTATTCACCAAGACACAAAAGCGGCGGGTTCAGAGGTTAAGGAGGAAAGAGCAAATCCAAGAGCAGCAAGCTGAAATACCTCATCGGCCATCCAAGACCAGAAAAGAATGGAGGATGAAATCCACGGTGGTCAAGGCCGATGAGGGCACCTCCAATACAGCCCAGGACTCCTCGGCTCCAAAAAGTAAAAGAATGGCGTCGGCACCTGTCAACATGGTGTTTATGTTGCCGGCAGAATACAGCGTGCAGGCAACCGACGAAGCGGTGGCCGATGACGAACAAGTTTCGGCCAGGCTACAGTTGTCACCAGACCAAGCTATCTTCGACAAGCCAGTTGACGCCAGCTACAGACATTTACGGCCGTTGTACATCAAAGGATTCATCAACGGGCGACCGATGACGAAGATGCTGGTCGATGGCGGCGCGGCTGTCAATTTGATGCCATATACAATCTTCAGGAAGCTTGGAAAGGTACCTGAAGATCTTATCAAAACAAATATGGTATTAAAGGACTTCGGTGGCAACGCATCTGAAGCGAAGGGGGTCTTAAACGTGGAGCTCACTGTGGGCAGCAAAACAATTCCTACTACCTTCTTCGTCTTCGATGGAAAGGGTTCCTACAGCTTGTTGTTGGGACGAGATTGGATCCATGCAAATTGCTGTGTCCCTTCAACAATGCACCAATGCCTCATGCAATGGCAAGGAGACCAAGTCGAGATCGTGCAGGCCGATCGGTCAGTACATGTCGCCAATGCCAATCTCGCAGTATGGGAGATGGAGGGAATCGACTGCTTGTCCGGGCGAGTCTGGGACGCCGATTTCCTCAAGGTAACTGACTGCGACATCGAGACAATTGAAGACCAAGACAAGCAGTTACTTTAACGAAGATGCATCATCCGCCGTTGGCAATGAACAAGATAACCCCTACACGGATGACGCGGTGGATGAGTTAGACGGCAAGTTGGGACAAGGTTTTACGTCGGCCGATGAATTGGAAGAGATTGATATAGGAATAGGTGATAGGCCTAGGCCGACGTATGTAAGTACTAAGTTGCCAAAGGAATACAAGAATAATTTGATAGATCTTTTGAAAGAATTCAGAGATTGTTTCGCATGGGAATACCATGAGATGCCAGGATTAAGCCGATCGAATGTAGAACATCGGCTACCAATCAAACAAGGCTATCGGCCTTTTAAGCAAGCCCCTCGGAGGTTTAAGGCCGATATGCACGAAGCTATAAAGGCAGAAATCACAAGACTTTACGACGCCAACTTTATCAGGCCCTGCCGATACGCGGAGTGGGTCTCCAACATAGTTCTCGTATTGAAAAAGAACGGCAAGCTAAGGGTATGCATCGATTTCAGAGATCTAAATAAGGCGACGCCCAAGGACGAGTACCCTATGCCGTTGGCCGATTTGCTAGTCGACGCCGCATCCGGGCATAAGATCATTAGTTTTATGGATGGAAACGCAGGTTACAATCAAATTTTTATGGCTAAAGAGGACGTCCATAAGACAGCTTTCAGATGCCCAGGGGCAATCGGCCTATATGAATGGGTAGTCATGACATTTGGTTTGAAGAATGCTGGAGCTACATATCAGAGGGCTATGAATTACATTTTCCATGATCTTATCGGCTCTCTGATTGAAGTTTATATAGATGATGTTGTCATAAAGTCAAGAGAATATGATATCCATTTTGCCGACTTACGCAAGGTACTAGAACGGGCAAGGAAATATGGTTTGAAGTTGAACCCTAACAAGTGTGCCTTTGGCGTATCGGCCGGACAATTTTTGGGTTTCTTAGTCCATGAGAGGGGGATTGAAATCACGCAGAAGAACATCGATGCCATCAGGAAAGTCAAGCCTCCAGAAAACAAGACCAAGTTACAATCTTTGCTTGGCAAGATCAACTTCGTCCGGCGTTTTATATCAAATCTGTCGGGTCGTATAGAGCCATTCACTCCATTGTTGAAAATAAAGGACGATGAAGAATTCATATGGGGTGATAAGCAACAGAAGGCGCTGGACGATATAAAAGAGTATTTAACTTCTCCTCCGGTTCTAATCCCTCCACAGAAAGGGGTCCCATTCAAGCTGTACTTATCAGCCGATGAGAAATCCATCGGCTCAGTCTTGGTTCAAGATGTTAATGGCAAGGAAAGAGCTATCTTTTATCTCAGCAGAAGAATGCTAGACGCTGAAACAAGGTACACGCCGGTGGAGAAATTATGCCTTTGTTTATATTTCTCATGTACTAAATTGAGGCATTACCTGCTTTCCAATGAGTGCATCGTGGTGAGCAAGGCCGATGTGATGAAATACATGTTATCGGCCCCTGTGCTGAAAGGGCGAGTCGGGAAGTGGATCTTTGCTTTAACAGAGTTTGATCTTCGATATGAATCGGCCAAAGCAATCAAAGGACAAGCCCTGGCCGATTTCATCGTTCAACATAGAGACGACTCGGTTGCGTATGCAGACATTGTGCCATGGACATTGTATTTCGATGGATCCGTCTGCAGACATGGTTGCGGTATCGGCCTAGTCATCATATCCCCTCGGGGGGCAAGTTTCGAGTTCGCTTTCACTATCAAGCCTTACTATACCAACAATCAAGCAGAATATGAAGCGGTGCTTAAAGGCTTGCAGTTATTACAAGAAGTTGAGGCCGATGTCGTGGAAATCATTGGTGATTCACAGCTAGTAATTAGTCAACTTTCTGGGGAATATGAATGTAGAGACGATGTTCTCAAAGTCTACAATGAGGAGTGCAAAACGATATTACATGTTTTCCGGATCGTAACAATGAGGCATATACCCAGGAAGCAGAATTTTGAAGCCAATGATTTAGCTCAGGGGGCATCGGGATACAGGCCGATGGCTAAAGACGTTCCGATCCAGATTGCTCTCGTGCACGCCGATGACTGGAGGTTTGATATCATTGAGTATTTGAGAAATCCTTCCCAATCGGCGTCACGCAGACTGAAATATAAAGTTTTACACTACGTCTTATTGGACGATAACCTATATTATCGGACGATTGACGGTGTCCTACTCAAATGCCTAGGTCCTGAGGAGGCCAAAACTGTTATGAGCGAAGTACATGAAGGGATTTGCGGCACCCATCAATCGGCCCATAAAATGAAATGGCTGATGAAGCGTGTTGGATATTTTTGGCCAACCATGCTAGAGGATTGCTTCAAGTATTATAAAGGATGTCAGGATTGTCAGAAATTTGGAACAATTCAGAGAGCACCGGCATCGGTTATGCATCCAATCATAAAGCCGTGGCCGTTTCGTGGATGGGGAATAGATATGATCGGCCAGATTAACCCACCATCAAGTAAAGGACACAAGTATATATTAGTGGCTACAGATTACTTCACAAAGTGGGTTGAGGCCGTTCCCCTTAAGAAGGTTGATTCCAAAGACGCTATCCAGTTCGTTAAGGAGCACATCATATATCGGTTTGGGTTACCTCAGACAATAACTACTGATCAGGGATCAATCATCGTATCCGATGAGTTCGTCCGATTTGCTGACAGCATGGGCATCAGATTACTCAATTCTTCTCCTTACTACGCACAGGCTAATGGGCAGGCAGAGGCTTCTAATAAGTCTTTGATCAACTTAATCAAGAGGAAAATTGACGAACAGCCGAGGCAATGGCATACAACGCTGGCCGATGCCCTTTGGGCGTATCGGATGGCTTGCCATGGTGCAATCCAAGTGCCTCCCTATCAGCTGGTCTATGGGCATGAAGCGGTACTGCCGTGGGAAACAACCATCGGCTCAAGAAGGATTAATTTGCAGGACGACTTGACAGCCGATGAGTACCATAATCTTATGATTGATGAATTGGATGATTTGGCGCATGTTCGATTATGGGCATTAGAGAAAATCAAGCGTGATAAAGATAGAGTAGCCCGTCATTATAATAAAAGGTTGTTGCCAAGTCATTTGAGGAAGGAGACCTTGTATGGAAATTAATAATGCCGATTGGTTCCAGAGATAATAAATTCGGCAAGTGGTCACCTAATTGGGAAGGCCCCTTTCGAATTCATCGATGTGTTCCTCACAATGCCTATTTGCTCAAGGGGTTAGATGGCGAAATTTATGGACGAGCTCTCAATGGCAAATACTTGAAACAATATTATCCCAGTATCTGGATTGACTCGTGATCGGCCCTCTAGCCGATTTATGATTACAGCCGATGTGATTAAACATCGTCTTTAGATGGCCGACACATATTGTCGCCCTTAGTTCAAAATCTCAGAATATGAGTCCTCATCTTCCAAAATTTGGGGGGCATATATATATACAGACATGGAATTTTCAGCGAGTTCTCACATTGGATTTATAATGAGATTGGCTTTCTAGCCTATGAGATTGTTTATAATGCGATTGTTTATATTAAAGATATATATATACACAGCAATGTAATGATTAAGCTGGAATTTTCAGAGCAAAATCGGCTGCATGGCCGATCAGGTTCATGTTTACATTACATCACCCTATGAAGTTTGCAATGGCGGCAATTGCGATAAGGCGAATCTGCTCAACGTCTTCGATAGCCTGGGCATCATCGGCCATTGTCCCTGGGATAGGTTTCAGTGATTTGCTCAGGGTCGCAAGGTACTTGGCCGATGCTTTGAGCTTTGCCGTTTGGTCTTCTATGGCCCTGGGTGATGCAGCTATTCCAGCTTCAACTTCTTGGATTTCTCGGCGTGTGGCGGCCAGCTTCGATTCTAGCTCTGCCTCGAGGCGACGGAGTTCTTCAAGCCTATTTTTCAAGGCAATCGGCTTCACCGCTAGCTCGTCCAACTTGGTCTTATCGGAGTTAACTTGAGCCTTGCTAGCGGTCAGGGCCGATTCCAGTTGCTCACGTTCCTGTCGCTCTGCGAGCCTTTCTTTGGCTTTGTTGAGTTTGAATCGGTATTGTTCTAAGAAGATGGCCGGTGTGAGGGTCTCCATCAGGTCTTCGGGCAGTTCATCTTGGATTTCTTGTACCCTGGCTCTGACGGAGGAGCAATCCTCTACCAAACATTCCAGCGAGGCTTCTAGCCGATTCCTAATATCAGTCAGCCGGTTCTTCAGATCGTCGGAGATTGGCGCCTTGGCCGTGCTGGGCAGTTCCCTGTCCTCGTCATCGAGAAACTGGCCTATATCAAATGAGAACATATCGGCTAGGCTCTGCAAATGTCAACATAGGTCAAGGTCAGTCTTATCAAAAGGGAACTGACGAAAGGGGATCGGGCTAAGTCTCATTACCTGAGTTGGAGTATCGGTGGTGCTTGCGTCGGCCTCCCTTTGCTGTGTTGATGCAATAGGCGATGGTGTTGGCCGATGTGGTGAAGGTGCTAGAGCCCTAGGCTGAAAAGCAAGGGATAGGTAAGTAGGGTTATGAAATTAGCATGATAATATATAAGTCAACTCCTACCGAGGCGACCGGAGAGGATGTTGGAGAAGGAGACGGAGTCCTCAATCGTGCTTTAGCCCGTTCACGCCGTTGTAAGGTTGCTTTTTTAGTCCTTGGCAGAGGGGCCGATTGAGTTCTTTCCTTCAGTATAGACGATGCCGTAGCCTGAAAAGGGATATCAAATTAAAGCCCAGCAATAAGAAGGGGTTATGTGAACACAGAGAAGAAATTATGTTTACCTTGCGAATTGCATGTTTGGTTCTTTTCGGTTTGGCGGCATCACTTTGGTCATCGGCCATTGGGATCTCAGTAGTTTCGGCCGATGTCTCTTTGACGGCTTCAGCCGATGTGTTTTCTTCATGTGTATCGGCAGCGGCTGCGTCGATTTCTTTCTCCATTATTTGTTCTTCGAGGAATTCTTTCATGGAGGGATCCAGCTCTTCAAGATCTTCTTGGTCGTCAATTTTGACTTTTTTGCTGGATTTTTGGGCTTTGCCTTTAGATGGCGCTTTCCTCTTGGGGTTTCCCTTGATCGTCGGTCCCTGAAGTAGTGATGATATTTTTGGGGCGTTGAGGCCGATGATGGACTCCAGGATGGTTGACCCTGATGGAGCTATGGCTTGAGCATAGAAAATCTTCTGTCCGCTGTTGCTCACAGAAGGAATCGGCTCGTCTGGTACTTGGGGACTGATGCCTTGAATAAGTTCTGTTACATAGAACCTGGCCGATTGATGAAAGATGTGAGCGGCCCACTCTTGCCACCAGGTTTGGAAATTAATGTGGACAAAGGTGTTCAGGTATAGCCGATCACAGTCACCAAGATTTGGGAGCTTGATTTCCATCGCCTTGCTCATAACCAGAGCCGATGAGACTGTGCCTCTGCTCTCCAGGAGTTTATGAAGGTATAAACTGATGGGAAGTTGCCCGAGCCCGCATTGCCTAGCAGCTGTCATTGGGTTATAAAATTCGTAAGACAGGCTGGTGCTCCTTCCCTGAAAAATGCCTACCGGGAGCAGGCATGGAGTGAGGCCGATCATAAACGTCTCTCTAGACTCCATGTCATCGTTTACCAAGCTTAGTTGCAGATCATCTGGGAGTTCATAGTCTCGGTCCGATGTATAGACAAACATATCCATCCTGGTTGACGGAGGGCCGGTGAAGAAACGGATGAACCATGTAGCCATGTCATCGGCTGATTGATCTGCACCAGGATAGATGGAGGCTGCTTCTCCATAAGACATGCATCTTCTGCTCCTGGGGTCTTCATGATCGGCGTACTTCGATGGGAAACGCGAGTCCGATAGGGGTGGCCGATCGACCATGGTGTTGGTATGAATTGTTAGCCACAGTTGGATGAACCACCATGGTCCCCCATGTGCCACGGTTTGTTTCAGCATCAGATCTTGCGTGGTAGTGTGGAGAAGCCGATATACAGCTCCTAAGAGATATCGGCCAAGAGGGATTTGTTTTTTGCTGACCAGGGCTTGAGCCAGGTGCTGACAGTTTGTTGTGGGGCCGCAGGTCGATCCGCAGAAGATGAATCTTTCCAACCACAATGTCAGGAAAGCTACATGTTCTCGCTCTGAGACCGATCCTTGTTCCATGTGCTCAGAGATGTATCCAGACCAGCCTCCAATTTTCTTGGTCTTTAGTTTGTGGCTGCTGTTTATCAGGAGGCTGAAGGGATTAATCTCAGAATCGATGTCTAGTCCTGAGAGTACTTTGATATCTATGAGGGTTGGGGTCATCGGACCTTGCTTGAACATGAAGGCGTTCAAGGTACTTGACCAGAAGTAACTGGCAGCTGACATTAGTGGCTCATTCTTTTTGGTATCGGCCAGGGACAGAGTTATGCATTGGCCGATTCCAATCTCGTCCCAATGGACTTGTTTGACGGCAGCAATCCTTTTATGCCATGTCCTGTATCCATTTAGCTTCGATGGCCATGACCTGAAGGTGTGTTTCCATGCAGAGATAGTGGGCTTGGCCTGTCTGAAGGGGATTCTGTCTGTTTCGGCGTTGATTAACCAGGTTGGGTCGCAGTCGCCCACGGGGCCCAGGAGGAAGCGATGGGATTTATCGTCGGTAGGGATCAAGATTTGGTTCTTGAAGACCTAAATCGTGAGAGTGACGATGAAAATATAAGACCCGGGAGGGGGCAAAGAGTAGAACCCTAGCTTGGATAAATCGGCGGGGAAAGCGATAATGCAGGATTGAATGAGTTGACTTACCGTAGGGATCTCAGAGGCATAGAATGGGGCGGAAGCCATTGTTGTTGAAGGAGGGATCGCTGCAAAAGGGGTCGGTGTCGATGGAACGCCGAGCGGTCGCCGGAGTTGGTGGGCACGAAGAGCTTGTTGAATCGGCGGCGGAAGTTTCCGAATTTGGATCTGTATGGTTTTCAGACAAGACCTAGCAAAAGAAGTCGATGAGTTCCTCGGAGCTAATTCCGCCACATTATATAATGAAGCGGAATTGGGGGGCATGTGTTAACGACGGATTTTGGTAATCGACTTGGAAAGAAAAGGGAAACCAAAACAGAGAAGAAGGGTTGAGTTGGAGTCGGACCAGGCTTCGTATCGGACTCGATAACTGTATCGGACTAGAGAGGTATTGCTATAAGAGCGTATCGGCCGATACGGATTTGGTGATAACGTGGGCCAATACGGGTTGTGAGTTGACTGTATCAGCGTGGGTTTGGTCTGGGCCCGAAATAAGCTTCAAGGAAGTTGCCAAATAGAGATAAAGCTCGGTTTTAGGCAATTGTATCTTGCAAATTAAGTAGTTTAGATCTAATTTGTGGCTTAAGTTTGCCGCAAGGACTTGTTTGTTAGTTGTAGATAAGATCGTGCCCAACAAGGGTTCTGTTGTAACCTCGGGTATAAATATCCCGATAGTTTGTACATAGAAGGAATCGAATTCTCAACAAAAACTACACAATCAATCTACTTTCGGCGCATCGCCAACCCTCGTAAGAGGTCTTCATCGACGAGTTCTTGCTTCCTCAAGCAAAGGTAAGAACTCGTTCCCGACGATCTGCATCGTCGGGGTTAACATGTCGCTTTAGACACGTTAAGCCCCGATGATGTGATCGTCGATTATCATGTCTTGGATAATTTTGACAGGCATCTTAATTAAGCTTTGCCAGCAGTTTACTCGTTTTAGGGTTTATTGCCGACAATGGTTTAATTTTTATGTTTGGCTAGATTGTTCAATGCATCTACCATCCCCAAAGGCAATCAACGACTTGATTTTCTTCGCGTTAAGTCTCAATTCACACTTCGAGTTGCTATCGACCCTAGTCCTGTTTTGAGATCTAACACGAAGCCTGTTCTTGATTGTAACTAAGGATAGTACCGGGGTTTCAGCCAGTTTTATCTAACGCATGTGGTTGCTTTATGCTTCTTACATGTGTTTGCCACTTATATATGCAGATCGATAAGTATAAATATGTCAATTGTGAAGTAATCTTAAGATTTCTCTATGGTTGATGTGCTTATATTAGCCGATTGGCTCGTATAAGTTTGCACTAGAGTACTAGCTAGTGTAGTTACTTTTGTTGTTCTTATCGGCCGATGCTGTTAGTTGACACATGCACGTCCGTAAAGGCTGATAAGATCAGATCCATGCATTAATTATCCTTTTATTACGAGTGAGCCGATATAGCTTTGCCCTATCGGCTGGGCTATGACAATGTGTCATCGGTCTACTGGCCGATCGGCCATTGTTTTCTGACTTGGTTTACTTGTTTTTCTTGTTGATTGTAGATCAAATCAACTGGCACGCTCTGCTCACAACTAGGCAAGCCATTTGGACCTGCACTGGAGTTAAGCAGATCTCCCAGGCCGCCGTGGTAACGCGGAACCCGTTTGGTTGCTGGACGGGTCGAAATTCTGCGCCAACAATCGAACGATTTCATCAACTATCTTTTGAAGCGTCTCATCGTCCATCGGCTCTTCTTCTTCCTCTATCGGCTTGAGAGATTGTTCTTCCTTGGCCTTGACTTCCTTCTCAGACATCTTGTTGCAATTGTGGGCTCCACGAGCCGTGTAAAAATCTGTTGTCAAAAACACGGTCCCACTGGGCGTGCCAAAAATGTGTTGACGCCAAATCCGTACCGCCGATGAGGAATCAGCGCGCAGACACACGAAGGCCTGGGAGATCTGCTTAGCTCCAGTGCAGGTCCTAAAATTGATGAAGCGCGGGCGTGCTAGTCAGTTTGATCCTGCCACTGACAAGGTATGCAAAATAGCAGAACAGAAGGTCTATCGGTCGATAGGCCGATTGGGCAAAAACGTATCGGCCGATAGGCCGATAGCCAAAACAACCGATCGGCCGATAGGCCGATGGCACAATTCCAGCCAATGTACTGAGCAAACATCTATATAGAGACGATCGGCTGACGATAACATGATGATATAGCAATATGATATAGCATAATCCAAATAAATATAAGATAAACATTGATCTGAAGATTAAAACACACATCGGCTGGAGGTCCGATGGCATAAACTCTCAATAAGCAGGTAAACAATAAATACTCTGTTGTCATCGGCCAGATCCAATCTATATATAAAACTCTTGGGCCGATGCAACGTCCGGATAACTCACCGGCTGAAACCCCGATGAAACCCTTATTGGCAGCCAACAAGCAGGCTAGAGATTACGGTTCTAATCACGACTTAGTAGGTCAAACCGAACTGATGCAGCACTAAGTATGAAAAGAAACGCAAGACCTAGACAATCAAGCCCTTGACTGATTTTCAGAGTGGTGGATACCTTAGCCAATCTAATCTAGCGAGGCGATTTAGTCGATACCGGCATAAATCCTAAAACGAATCTCAGTCGATAAGACCAAATCGAAAAGCCGAACCAGATTGACTAAGATATATGATAGTAGGTGCTTATGTTGACGAGATCAGAACGCAGAAGCCCTAGCCCCGACAACGCAGGCAGCCATAACGAGACTTACCCCTCGCGGGAAGGGCATGAACTCGCCGAAGAAGACGAAAATAAAAGGTTGGCGATGCGCCGAAGTTGATTGATCATGAGATAAAAATTACATAAACCTCGGGCTTACATATTTATACCCATAGGCTAACAAAGATCCTAACAGAATACGACTCAAACTTTCCTAAAGATAAAGGAAACAGATAAAGTCCTTATTGGACACTATACACACTTTTCTAAAGATAAAAAGAAAACTAACAAATTTGTCCTAATTAATAGATACAAGCCGCATCCTCCTCAAACTCGGTCTTCTCTGGATAAGATCTTCCCGAATCTAACAAGAATCCGACTGCTGTTGGTGGTTGTTTTAAGATAACTCCCATCGGCCGATGTAGAACTGTAGGCCAATGCTAACTTCGAGCCGATATGGATCCTGGGCCGATGGGGTCTTCGGGGCTTACCAAATTCTGGTGTTAACAGTACGTCGACGCAAGAATTGCCGACCCCCAACTGTACTGCGGAATGTCCTCAACAGGTAGCTCGGCGATCTGCTCCGCGTAGTGGATGAAGTGCTTGTCCACGGAGTCAGCGTGAGTCCCCGTGAACATCACCCACCCAAACAACCACAGTAGATACGCGAGTAAGTGTCGGCGCACTACCCAGTCCTCCTGATCCTCTGGGAACACCTCCTGGTGGAACTGGTGCAACCAACTCCTCGTGGGCCCATGCCCATCTGTGAGATCCTCCAGCGGAGCAGCCACCACTCCACCAAAACTGGCCAACAGATCATCCGCCCATCCAGCGTGGACCTGTGTCGGGCCAACCGCTGCACCCGCTATCGGTAGACCCAACAAAAAAGACACATCCTGCAGAGTGGGTACCATCTCTCCAACTGTCAGGTGAAAGGTGTGTGTCTCGGGCCTCCATCTATCCACCAAAGCACTCAGCAAGGCCGCATCGATGTTGATACGGGGTGACCTTCCACGTGAAGGCTCAACCAAGCGTGCGAAGGTCAACAACCCAGCGGCTCTCAACCTGTTACATGTTACAAAGAAATAATTAGCAATGCGAGAAAATTTAAATGACAGCACGAGGTGACAAATGGTTTTTCACATACCTTGGAACCCAACGAGGATCGATACGCCAATACTGATCCGGTCCCCGCATTTTCAGCACGTTGCAGAACGTCCCCTGACTCAGTCGTCTCGAACGGTGATGTTTATCGATCACCTCGTCGATCAGCGATACGTCATCCCTGGCAGCCATATCTGCAAAATGCATGATTACCAGTGACGTGAGCATCAAAAATGAATTAATAAATGACAAAATTATGCAAAGCGAAATTTTAGAAATATAAGTCAAATACTGATAAAATGAAGTGAACACAATGCGGTACTGGTAAATATAAATATTACAAGCCAGAAACATGAATTGGTAAATACTAACAGGTTGAAGTGAACACACTCTATGACTGGTAAATATAAATATTACAAGCCAGAAACATGAATTGGTAAATACTAACAGGTTGAAGTGAACACACTCTATGACTGGTAAATATAAATATTACAAGCCAGAAATATGAATTGGTAAAAAACTAACAGTTTGAAGTGAACACACTCTATGACTGGTAAATATAAATATTACAAGAGAATAACTAAGGATTCTTTCTCGAAGTCGACCTCCGCCCTGGAACACGCCGAATATCGCCACCTTCTGGATCTTCGCCTACATTGTACATGCTGCAATCTTTACGGCTATGGTCTCCACCGCATACAATGCAAGCCTTTGGACGCCACGAACGGGTGTTCGTTTCAGCTTCATCCATGTGGTTCTTGATTTGACGAGTCTTGCGATGCCCCTTCGTTGCAACTAGCAAATTTGAATCAGGGACCCAGTTGGCTTCCCCTGGGGGTGGGCGAATAAACTCACATACCGCACGCCAACCACGCAATTCACCGCGGCAGGTTGCCTCCCATGCTTCCTTAGTAAAGTAAGGCGAGACGAATATGTTCGCATCGACACCACCTTTTGCGGATGCGGCAAGAATATGAGAGCATGGCAGATGTCGAAGGAAAGGCTTGTTGCAGTTGCACTTGCAAGCATGATAGTCTGGCCACAACGTGCACTCCAATGTGATGTCCGTACTCCCAATACCGACACCACTCTTGTCACGCAGACGTACCTCAAACAGTAACTCCCTATTCCCAGCAGGCCAGACCCTGTGCATTCCGTCCTTCTTGCTTTTCTCCTCAATGTACTGTGTGATAGCAGGGCTATACCTTACATTAGAATTGGCAAGGTTAAGACTAGCCATGGCATATCTTTTACAAAGATACTTCTGTGTACCCCTTGTGATGCCCTCCAGGATAGCAACAAGTGGTAAAAGACGTGTATTTTTCATCACCCAGTTGTACACTTCTGCAAGATTTGTTGTCATCACACCATACCGTGAACCATTGGTATCATACAACAAGGACCACTTTTCCCTTGGCTCATGCTCTATCCAGTCAGTGAAGCACTTCGTACCCCTCCCCCGCTTCCTACATCGAGTAACAGATGGTGATTCGTTTGGAACGGGTTCCAGGCCTTCCGGCTCCTCTTGTCGGGCAAGAACGGGTTTTTTTTGAACCTCTTGCATGTGAGTAGTGGTCAGCCGATCCAGCTATTCCCATATGGCGTCGAATTTTCTTTGTTGTTTCTGCTTGCACAGTTTTTTGAACAGGTCCATTAACCTCTTACTCCTGAATTGTCTGTAAAAATTTGCCCCGAGATGTCTCATACACCATCTACTATACAAATCTGGCCAGGAAACCTCCTCTGTTACATCTTCCTTTAGCTGCTGCACCGCTGATAGAATGTCGGCATGGCGGTCATGCAGAACACACACATTTGGTCTGTTTTGAACAACACACCTTTTAATGTGACGCAGGAACCAAAACCAACTCGATGTGTTCTCGCTTTCAACAAAAGCAAAGGCAACGGGGACGACATGGCTATCAGCGTCGACTCCGATTGCGGTTAAAATTGTTCCCCTATACTTGCCTGTCATAAAAGTACCATCAACACACAACAACGGAATGCAATTTCGAAAGGCCTCTATCATGCACCCAAATGACCAAAATGCACGACGAAGGACGTTTTTCCCATTGTCATTAACCTCATCGAGAATAGCCATATGTGTGCCCGGGTTTCTGGCCTGCAACACCTCCAAAACTGGGGGAAGGTTGTGGTATGAATCTTCGTAACTTCCAAATCTCATCTCCAGTGCTTTCTGCTTACCCCTCCAAGCCTTGTCGTACGATATCTCATACCTGTACTCTTTCTCCACGTCATGCATTATTGTGAACGGTGACAAATAGGTTTTTTTAACAACCTTCGAATAAACCATTTGTGCCACGAATGCAGCCGTCATGTTCCTGTGTACCAAAGGGGTCTTGTCCAACAAACATGTATGCTCCTCAACCCTTGAAGCTACCCATAAGTTGTCATGTTGTGGCTTGTAACCATGCACTCTC
>BDMV01000006.1:21973357-21996189 GCA_008326285.1 Oryza officinalis
GGCGCATTGCCAAGATCTAGCTTCTTTGAAGCCAGAAGCGGCCCTTCCACATTTCCTCTTCCTCTCCCCCTTCCAGCAGCTCTTTTGCGTGATCCAAGCTTGGGTGGAGAAGATGCCGCCCTCTTTCTTTTTGTGGAGACTGGGGGCAGGAACGCTCTGCTGCAGACCTCTTGTCCGTCATCCCCAAAATCTGTATCATACTGCAATTGGAGATCTTGATCTCCTTTTTCAACGGCAGGAGGGGCAGATACAAGAGCTGGAGGGGGACGTGGCGGCGGCGGCGCCGGACGAGCACTTGGTGCTGGCCTAGGAGTTAAATTTATCTGAATGTTCTGCTTGGGCCATTGGATAAAGGTCCCGCGTGCAGCTCCAAGGGTCAGAACCTCGTCATTTGGTGGGAGCGGGAGAGTGAAGCCAACCCAATCGGGTTTCACCATGTCCACTTGAACTTTTGCATGGTCGGCTAGCAGCTGCCCCCCATGCACTCGGGTCTCTGGCGTGGGCTTGAACGCTAGACCCTCTGCGGCAGGAATTGCAAAGTCCTTTGTCACCCTAACGACTAGGGTGCACGATGTGGGTCCCTGCATTAGATTCATACGTATCTTTATAATATGTTATAATGTACTGTGGTTAGGGGAGAACATATACGTTTTGTGTTGGTTTTACCGTTATGTGGTCCACCGCATTGGGGGCTGGTGTTTCTTGTGCCGCCGCCCCAGTAGATGCGCAGCTGCTACGCCTCTGCGTGGGGCTCGTTTCTACTATGGGAGCGGCAGCAGGCTCGCTTTCCCTGAGGCGTGCCTCCACCCGAGCCTCCACTTGTAACAACTTGGAATCGAACTCTTCTCGGAGCTCGTTTCTAATCTCGTCCCGAAGTTGTGCCTTCAGGCGTGCATCTTTCTGCGCCTTTGAAAGCCTGTGCTTCCTGTACTGCCACGCGTATTGGGGAAACCCAAGCTTCCATGGAACATTGGAGCCAATGCCCCTTGTCCGTCCACGGTGTTCTTCGCTTCCCAACGCTTTCGTGAGGACGTCATCCTCGCGTCTTTGTGAGCAGACCTCTTGGGAGGACTGTCTCTCAGCAGTCAGGTCGACCTGCGATGCAGTTAGGACGAATTTATTCAAGAGTACGATACAACCTACCGAAACATAATCTACGTGTGGTACTTACGATTTTCTGGTACACCGCTTGATCTTCGGGATTTGGGAACGTTAGTGTTCCATCACTATTCTTCTTCACCCTCGCCCTTCCCACATGACTCGTGAGATGAACGGGTACTTCCCGAATGGTTCTGGCTGGGCGGCGTTGAGGACGTAGTCGGTGACCAACGTGGTCTTGAAATTTTTCCACAAGTTGCCCATCTTGCGGATAGCCTGCCGCTTGAGTCTTGCCTCGGCCTCTGGGGGTAGTCGAAGCTTTCCTTGAACTGCTTCCAGGCCTCATCTTTTTCTTCTTGTGGGACCAGATCGATGTGGTCCTTCAATATGGTGAAGTTCCGCCTCCCGAGGATTCCGCATATTGTGGCGAACTTTTTGACAGCTTTCGCAGGAGCCATCGGAAATCCCAGATCGTCCACCTCTGTTATGGTGTACACTTCCTTAGGGATCTTATTCTGGGTCCTAGTAGTCCGGCTCGATGTTGTCCCACTAGCAGTCGCTGACATGGGTTCGCCTTGCTGCGACATTTTCTATACAACTGTTGTACGGCAAGAAAGTTAAAAAAATTTATAGAAACACTTATTTTGGTTGTGTATATAACTTATGCTAAGGTTAAGATATGGCCTCAGTTTTGCTTAGAAATTGTGCATCAATTACAATCATTTGCAAGTGTACTTCCTCAAAAAAAAGAACAAGTGTAGATGGTCTGTTCTTATGCAAAAAGAACAAGTGAAGTTCCCCAAAAAAAAGAACAAGTGTAGATAGTCTGTTTTTATGAAAAAAGAGAAAGTGTAGTGCCCCCAAATAAAAAGAACAAGTGTACATGGTCTGTTCTTATGCAAAAAGAACAAGTGAAGTTCCCCAAAAAAAAGAACATGTGTAGATAGTCTTTTTTTATGCAAAAAAGAGAAAGTGTAGTGCCCCCCAAATAAAAAGAACAAGTGTAGATGGTCTGTTTTTGAGCATTCATCACTGGCCATTTATCAAGAAATCATCACAGAGTAATTGTGGCAGGAAGAGAACAGACATAGAGGAAGTGGCCAAAATGAAAAAAAAAGCCAGCCTTCCCTACTCTTATCTATGATTTTCCAATGATCCAAAGTCCAAACTGATTGATATGATTTCTTAAAGCAACTTTTACATAGAATTTTTTTTAAAAAAACACACATTTATTTAGCAATGTTTTATGTGAACAAACAGTTCTATCACAAAAGAGTAAATTATTAGCACATATTTTCACTTTGCACTAGGGTTAGCACATATTTATTAACAGTAGTGTACTCCACAGAACCTTATAGAGATTCCATGAAATTTCAAAACATAAATAAACTTCAAAAAACATGGTCTAAGTTCAAGAAGTATATCACAAGTTTCACTCATATTAACAGGCAAAGATAATCTGATGGACTGAAAAATCATGACATAACCAACAACAAACTACTACATGCATGGTACAAACTACAAAGCATCAGGAACTGAACAAGTTTACAGGTTAGGGGAAAAAAGGAGAAACCACTTTTACACTAGGGTTAGCACATATTTATTAGCAGTAGTGTACTCCACAGAACCTTATAGAGATTCCACGAAATTTCAAAACATAAATAAACTTCAAAAAATATGGTCTAAGTTCAAGAAGTATATCACAAGTTTCACTCATATTAACAGGCACAGATAATCTGATGGACTGAAAAATCATGGCATAACCAACAGCAAACTACTACATGCATGGTACAAACTACAAAGCATCAGGAACTGAACAAGTTTACAGGTTAGGGGAAAAAAGGAGAAACCACTTTTACCTTCAAAAAGGAGAACAAGTTTACAAGTTTACTGGTAGACGACGGCGGTGGCGTCCAGGAGGAGGAGGCGGCGTCCAGGAGGCGGCGGCGTCGAGGAGGAGGAGGCGGCGTCCAGGAGGAGGCGGCAGTCGGGAGAGAGATCGAGAGTGAGAGGAAGGAGGCGGCGGCGTCTAGGAGGAGGAGGCGGCAGTCGGGAGAGAGATCGAGACTGAGAGGAAGGAGGCGGCGGCGGCGGTTGTGACAGAGAGTGCGAGTGAGGGTGAGAGGGAGAGTGAAAAACTTAGTTTTTCTACCGATCCAGAGTCAGATCTGGATCGGTAGAAAACCTAGTCGTAGGTCATCACCATCGGGCACAAGCACTAAGCCCGATACGGATGACAATCATCCATGACGGGCACAAGAATGAAGCCCGATATGGATGACAATCATCCGTGACAGGCACAACTAATAAGCCCGATACGGATGACAATCATCCGTGACGGGCAGAGCTAATACGCCTGATAGAGATAAGCTCATCTCTGACGGGCATTATTTATATGCCCGATAGAGATAAGCTCATCCCACTATAGAATTAAAATATTCCTAATCAGTTGTATTTAATAATGATATTTAAGTTATAAAATCATTTATAATTAACTTGTACCCGATTTAAAATTGCTATTATATTTTTAGATGGTGTAAAATTTTTGTTAAATTAAAATATGCCTTATTAAATTAGTTTAAAATTGCCATTAAATTTTAAAAAATTATTATAATTAACCTATGCCTTATTTAAATAGTGTAAATTTGCTATTAAATTTTAAAACACACATGAATTTAAAATATGCAAATCATAAGGCACCGATACAAAATACTTCATTACTTATATCTATTTGCAATTTACAGTACTACAAAGACTCTGTTTACAAGGATATGCCTTCCGAACGGTCAGAACGAGCGTATGCCACTTCGTCTTCGGGATCATCATCAAGGTCGATCTGAGGTCTCACATGAAGATTCTGGTTATATTCTTCCTCATCGACGACATTGTCAACCCCAACAATTCTTCGTTTGCCATCCCTAACGACGTGCAGCTTCTTGTTAGCGGGGTCTTGTATATAGAAAATCTGCTCGACCTGCTTCGCTAGGACGAACGGTTCGTCCGCGTATCCAACCTTGGCCAGGTCCACTAAAGTGAATCCTTCCCTGTCGACTTTTACTCCAGTGCGGATATTCACCCAGCTGCAACGAAACAAAGGGACTTTGAAGCTCCTGTAGTTCATCTCCCAGATCTGCTCTATGCAGCCATAGTATGTGTTCGATCCAGCTTGATCCTGATATGCATCTATACGGACTCCACTGTTCTGCACTGTACTTTTGTCATCTTGTTTGACGGTGTAGAATGTGTATCCATTGATATCGTACCCTTGCCATGTGTCAACATCCCAGCTTGGGCCCCTTGCCAACCTTCGTATTATCTCACTTGGGCCATCGGTCGACCATGCGATATGATTCTTGAACCATTCGTTGAAGCGAGTACTATGTTCTCTGTTGATCCACATATCTGATCGACCCATCTTCTCTTGTCGGACCTTCGCTAGATGCTCCTCAAAGTATGGAGTTACTTCGGCTATATGTTGTAGCACAGCGAAATGAGCCTGCGCATACGATACCTGATCGGGTACAATTCTTTTTCTGCCTGCTGTGCCAAGGCCTGCCAACCTTCCTTCGTGGCGAGACGCAGGAACTCCAATAGGATCAGTCTCGGCCATGTAATCGATGCAGAACTCAATAACCTCCTCCGTCGTGTACCCTTCAATGATGCTTCCCTCCGGTTTTGCTCTATTTTGAACGTACGACTTAAGAACTCCCATATACCTCTCAAATGGGTACATCTTCCTTAGAACAGCTGGACCACATAGTTTTGTTTGCTTCACTAGATGAACAGGGATATGAACCATGATATCGAAGAAAGACAGTGGAAAATACATCTCCAAGTGACACAGGGTATTGATAATATTAGCCTGCATCTTATCTAGATCTTCGGGATCTATAATCTTCTGACCGATTGCATTGAAGAAAGCACAGAACCGTTGGATCGTGTGACGGACTTTGGGTGGTAGAATGCCTCTGATAGCAACTGGCAAGATCTGTGTGATTAGCACGTGGCAATCGTGAGACTTCATTCCAACCAGTTTTAGATCCTCCAATTTAACGTACTTACTGATCCTTGCTGAATAGCCCGAAGGAACCTTAATATCAGCCAGGTATGATAGCATTGCGATCTTCTCATCCTTCGACAATGTGTGGCAAACTGGTGGGAGGTACACTCTGCCTGTCTCTTTGTCTGTAACAAGTTGAAGCTCACTGCGAATGTTCAATTCCTGCAGATCTAGGCGAGCATTCAACCTTTGTCTTTCCAGGCATATTAAGCAGTAGCCCGTTACCGATTACTCATATCTCTGACGGGCTCTCTAGAAGGGCCCGATTGAGATACGAGTCATCGGTGACGGGCTTTAAAGCCATCTCAATCGGGCCATATTTGGAGCCCGTCACCGATGATCCTCATCTCTGACGGGCTCTGTAGACGAGCCCGATTGAGATATGCTAGGTCATCTCAATCGGGCCTAAAGCTGTGCCCGTCACAGATGAGTGTCATCGGTGACGGGCTATGTGTACTTGGGCCTAGAGTATGACTGCACGAGTACATCTACAACGGCGCAACTTTAGGCCCGATTGAGATGACTTAGTTCTGACGGCCCAATAGTCCAGGCATGTGAGGGCCCGTCAGAGATAAGAGGATCTGTACTAGTGTAAGGCTCAAAGAGAGTGAGAGAGCAAAGCAAGCCAAGGACAATGATTATCAATGAGACCAGCAGCCTCAACTTGAGGTAGGTGAGGGGTATTTATAGCCCCCCTTCAGATCTGTTCGTTGGAGGCTTAAGATTTTGTTTTTTGGAAATTCCGAAACATAATTTTCGGACAAATCAAAAAAGTCCACAACAAAAATTGCCTTGCTGGAATTTTTGGAAATTCCGAAGGAGTTTTCGGACAAATCCGAAAATCTCTAGAAGCATTTTTTGTCGCCAAGAATTTTCGAAAATTCCGAAAAACATTTTTGGACAAGTCCAAAAATGAACAGAACCGAATTCCAACTTTTCGGAAATTCCGAAACTCATTTTCAGACAACTCCGAAAATCTCCAGAATGGTTTCTGGCTTCTGATCATTTCTGAAAATTCCGAAAATGATTTTTGGACAAGTCCGAAAATGACCAGTATCGACTTCCAGCTCTCTGAGTTTTTCGAAAATTTCGAAAATCAACTTTCGGAAATTTCGAAAATGACAGACAAGGCACAAATGAGTAAGAATCACTTTTTAAAATAGATTTTTGAGCACTCACTCAAACTCATTTGCCAATGCATCATCCCCCTTGATAGTACGACTTTCCTAACCATGCAAGTAAATGAAAAATTACATTTTACCCATGAACACTTAACTGTTTTTCATCGCTTTCTTCAATCCTAAGGGATTTGCATTGAACCTTTTTCAATATGCGGACTAATGTTTCTTCACAACATCTCAAATACAAGCATTAGTCCTCACTAATCAGATTGTCATTAATCACCAAAATAATTAGAGGCCTAGATGCACTTTCAATATGCATATCGGACGTCCGTTCGTAATCATGTTGGGTGATCAAGCCAACAACGCTCGTGAGTAGATTGTACGTAGCAACCTTTTCACAAAAAGACCAGGTCGTGACTGATACTAGATGTGAGATAGACCGTCGGTCTTGGTTGGTAGGTTTGGTTCAACAACACCTCATCTGATCAAGAACGTTTTCGATAATGGGACATATTTGACCACTACTTACTAGGATGCTTGATCATTCCTGAAAAATATTTTCTAGAAAATAAGAATATAGAAGAGAATACCGAGTATGTACTTAGAAAATTGTATAGATCTTCTAGTGTTGTCAGGATATAATGAGCATATTTAGATTAAATATCGGGTACTATATTTACCGTAGACAAGCATGATTTATACAAAGTAAACAGAGCAAGCCCCCAGTATTGAACCATAGTCTGTCTAACATAGAGAACGCTCGCACAATAAATATAGTATAGAAAACATGCTCTAGGTAAACATAATAAATAATAAATTATGAATCTGAAAATACGTATGACAAATTGTATGTATAAAATATTACGTATCTCTATAGATATATGCCGGATATATCAACGAAGTTAGCAGATTAATCTAGCTAATTACCTTGGATGACATGTGTGTCATGTTGTAGTCAATCATCTTATAGATGCATCCGAGTAGGAGTCAAGCTGACTAACGTCGGGTAGAAGTCTTGATGGCATTGTCGATCAACGTTGTTGTTGATGCATTCTGCCATTCGTATTCTTAGCGGCGATCATCAGTTTGGAAGTAGTTGGTCCGGGACGAGGTCTCACGGATGACAATATTGAATAGTTGTTCCCCGTTGTGGTGATGTTTTGAGGTTTTGTCGATCTTGATAGATCGAATTGTTGGTGGCGACGTACTCTGGTTGGGTCATATATCCTAGAGCTAAAGCCGTTAAAGTATCCCTTGTCAAAAAATCCATAGTGGCGATGTCTTGACAAAGATTGAGATGACGAGGGTCCCGCTCCATAGGAAAACACATTCCGGTCGGGTCGTGTCTCCCAAAGTTGAAGTCGTTGAAAAGTTTTTTGTCGAAGAATCCGCCTCTTAAACCCATCTTGTTGGAACCTTGAAGCACTAAGTCCTCCTACCTGACGTGCCATTGTCGACGGCTAGCATAGTCAGCTTACTCGAATATGAACTCGGCGAGATTGAAATTGTCTCTAGATCCCTCATGTCGGTCTTTGTGGCTCCTACCTTGGGTTTTGCTAGATCTGTATTGGCTTCTGTTGGCTTCTTGGTCTGTCTAGATCTGTTTAGATATATTGGCTTGTATTCTGACTCGGCATGTCTAGATCTGTCTAGACGTGTTGGTGCATTGCATGTCCCCTCTCCTTATATCCTTGGGTGACCTCTTGTTCAAGTAGAACTAAGGAGACAAATATGAATATGATCCAAGTAGTCCTTGTAGTGTCCAAGTAGAACTTTGCTTATCCTTCCTTATCTGAAATACCTTCCGTATATGAGACATGATTCTGTATAAGACTTGGTATATAGTGGGCCTCACCGAGTCCAATCCAAGACTATTGGGTATGTTTATCTATAACACTGATAGCAGGAGAGGGAGGAGGTGGCCGTGTCGACGAGGAGTGCGGGAGAGCGAGGTTTTCTTGCAAGATTGGGATGGAGTGAAGAGAAAGTGGTGGGGCCCACCTTTTGGCAAGCCAAGGTGGGCCAGGGTTCAAAATTCTGGAATGAAATTTTCAAAATTTTGGTTCTTTCAGACTCCCCGATATAATATTATTTTGATCAAAAATTTTGAATTTTTTCATTTTTTTTTATGAATTTGCTAATATTAGTTCAAATTTAACCAAATTTAGTTAAAAAATCAAATAATTTTGGACCATATCGTTACCCCCCAATACAAATGGCTAAAATGAAATATTGAACCCTGGGGTGGGCTAGCCAGGGGCTGACCAGATTTGGCCAACGAGGGATACATTTTGGCTAGTAGGATGGCTTAAAAGAGCCAATTGGAGAGGCTGTTGAAGAGTATTTTTTTTATATTTCTTAAAAATTTGGCTTGGAGAGTGGTTTGGCAGTTCTGATGAAGATGCTCTCACGAAACCGCAGGGAAGTAGCTAGCCAAACTTTTTACCGCGTCGTGAAAGCCCATTGACTGTTGACTACCAGTTCTCACTAAGCTCACCCGCGGAGTGGACAGAGGAATATTCCGTTACAGTATAGTACAACACTCTCCTTGAACATGAATCATAGCCGTTCAATTGTGATGCAAGAATGGTTTCAAAGCATCGTCCTCACGTGAATACGATCATATTTTAGGATAGTACGGCTCACCGTTCGCATCGTAGCACTAGATCCGTTTGGCCAGCCGTCAATGGCCTCCACGATAAGTACAGTGGCCACACTTCCTCTTCTTGCAAGAGCACCGCAACGATAGCGAAAGCAAGCAAGCAGCCCCGGGTGATCGACAACCTCAAAGATGGAGCCGGTGGGCAGCATCGTGGGCGCGATGCTGAAGGTGGTTTCGGCGATCGCCAAGGCAGTGAAGACGGCTCGCCGGAACAAGACCAGGTGCCGGGAGCTAGCCCAGCGCGTGAAGGAAGTCGACGACATCCTGAGGGAGTACAAGAAGGTGGCCAGGGGAGACGCGGCGGCGACGACGCGGAAGATTCTGGGCCGGCTCAAGGATGCCCTCGACGACGCGCTCAAGCTCGTCGAGTCCTGCGGCCGGAGCAGGGACGGTCTGCTCTCCAGGCTCCACAGGTTCGTGGCCAGCGACGGACTCGCCGCCAAGCTCGATGACGTCAACAGTAGCATCAACAACTGCCTCATCACCCTCCAGGCCGTCAACGTTGCCCACCTACATAAGAAGATGGACCTCCAGCTCGCCGCTGGTGGTGGCGATCACCGCCGCGCAAACAATCCAGTAAGATATACATGGCTCATCAAAATTACTCCTTGTTGTCTTTTTTTCCTCTTTAGCCGATTGAGCTGACCAATCTTCGGAGCAGAGGGAGATCAACGCCGGCAAGAACGGCAACAAAGGTAACAAGGGCGGGCAGCAGCACAAGCAGAACGGAGGGAAGGGCGGCAAAAGGAGGAAAGGCAAGAAGGCGGCCGGGCCGCAGCCGCAGCCGCAGCCATGCCCCCACGCCGTCACCGTTTCCCCTTACTACCTTGTCCACCACCACTCCATGGAGGAGGATCCCACCTCCTGCTCCGTGATGTGATCCATGCGCGCGTGCACGGAGGAAGCCATGCAATCATCTAAGCTCCGGCTGCTGCGCAGGCGCAGCTCGTGCTTGATCCATCACCACCAGTGATGACGACGACGGCGCCGCCGCCGCAGCGACACCCAAAGAATCGCCACGGCGGCAAGCACCGATCGAGATCAAGTACCAAGGGTACTGCATGATTCCCCGAACAGGTCAAGCTTTCATTTTATCGCATATTTGGGTATCCGGAAATCCATGGACTACGTGATGATACACATAACACATGGATTTCCACATCATGCATTCGGGTTGCAACGGAATTGGGTTGGATATCATCTAAACTGTGTTGGATCAGGTGATGATCTTGGTGATGAACAATTGTCAAAGGTAAGTGTTTGTGAAAATACAGAGTTGTGTTTTCAGACGATGAATAGTGCTGACTGTGTTACCGGTCAGACCGGGCTGAGGTGGCCGGTCAGACCGGAGGTGTGCGAGCGGTCAGACCGGTCAGCTTGCGGTCTGACCGGCAGAACCGGTAGAGGCTGAGTCGGTTTCGGATTTGGATGTTTACTTCATGGATTTGACTTTGAGTTGGTTTCTATACGTGTGGATACTGGTGTTATGCTAATGTGAGTCAAGTTGGGGATAACTTGCACTCGGATATGGAGTTTCTTTGTTGTTCACGTGCAGGTGTTGCTTGAGGCCATGGGAGTATAGCCGGTGATGGATCGGGACTAGGCTTGGGAGAAGTTGAGGTCCAGACGGTCAAGGATATCACGCAGGATGCTCAGGCTAGAGAACAATGCTTGTGGAGGTGAATGTTTCCATATGGCATATACGTGGTGTTGTGTGCGTATGGAAAGTGGAGTCAAGTTTGGTAGGATTCCAAATTTGGATAGTGTTGAATTTGTTGCTTGTATGGGAGGTTTCCTAGGGGATTAGGACTTCTTGTATGAGTAGAATTCGTGGCTAGAGGCAGCCACATTGAGGGTATAAATAGAGGGGCAGGGTGTTGTCTCTCGGTATCGATTGTGGAGTTGAGAATAGGAGAGAAAAGTTAGGGTTTCAAGGTTAGTCGAAATTATGGAGAGGAGTGCTATGGTTGCACTTTGTAAACACTTGTTGATGCAATAAAGTCAAGAGATTTGATCAACATCTTAGAGTGTTTTTCTACCGGCGGCACGCGGGCGGTCAGACTGACGGCGCCTAGACGGTCAAACCGACGGGTTAACCTCGGTTAGACCGGCGGCAATGGCAGCGGCGGTGGCGGCGATCTACATCGAAAAGAGGGTAACTTTAATTTCTGCTTAAAGTTTTTGGTTTTTAGTTCACCAACCATTCACCCCTCTCTGGTTGGCTTAGTTCCTTATATTCGATCCTACAAGTGGTATCAGAGCCTTATTTTTCTTCTTTGGATTTTTATCGATCTAAAGTTTTTAAGCCATGGCTAACAAGTTTTCAACCAAGCCACATGTTTTTGATGGAGTTGATTTTTCTTATTGGTGTGACAAGATGCAATCTTATATTATGGCTCAAGATTATGATATTTGGCTTAAAGTGCTAATCCTTATGAGATTCCTAAACAAATCAACATTGCTGCTTTGAAAACTGAATTTGAAAATAATTGCAAAGCTCGAAATATTTTGTTGAGTGGGATTTCTCGTTCGGATTTTGATCGTGTGTCGCATTTTAAAACTGCCAATGAGATTTGGAATGCTTTGCGTAATTTTCATCAAGGAACCTCGAACATTAAAGAATTGCGTAAAGATCTTTTCAAAAAGGATTACATAAAATTTGAGATGAAACCTGGAGAAGCTTTAGATGATTATCTTGCTAGATTTAATAAGATTTTGAGTAATCTTCGATCTGTTGATTCTGCTTATGATGTTAATTACTCTCAATCTGAAGTTTCTTGTCACTTTTTGAATGGTCTTGATATGTAGATTCGGGAGATGTAAGTTACTTCAATTCAAGAATCTGTTGATATGACTTATTTGACTTTGGATTCACTTTACACTAAACTTAAAACTCATGAGATGAATATTCTTTCTCGAAAAATTGATCCTAATGCTTTGGTTTCTTCCTCGACTTCATTGGATCTTGGTGCTTCTTCGTCGACTTCTACTGCTCTTGCTTCTGTTAATGTCATGTCCGATGATCAACTCGAACTATTCGAGGAGGAGGACTTGACTTTGGCTATTAACAAGTTGTCTCAAGCTTTGAACAATGTCAGGAACAGAAAGCGTGGAGGACCCATTCGATGCTTTGAGTGTGGAGAGCTTGGTCACATCAAGTTCAATTGTCCTAAGCTTGGAAGAGGCAAGAAAGAAGATAATAATGATAAGAATAATGATGACAAGCCAAAGAACACTTTCAAGGGAAGAAGATCCAAGGAAGCTCTCAAGAAGGTGCTCAATCAAGTCTACGCCGCTTTTGAACCGGCAATTGATGTTGATCTTGAGAGTGATGAAGATAAGGACAAGGAAAAGTACATCTCTGATTTTTGCTTCATGGCTCATAGTGAACCTAAGTCAGAAATTGAAGACAATGAGGTATGTCCTTCCATAGAGTTTTTTGAAGAAGTGATTTCCACTTTTAGCTCCAAAAATAAAAGATGTGAGAAGATGATTAAAAAACAAGAGTTTATCATTGAATCTCTTAATTCTGAAATTGCTAGATTAAAATCTCTTATTCTTGATGATGATGACTGCAAAAATTATGAGGTTTTAATGAATGAGATTTCAAAAATTAGAGATATCAATTTTGATCATGATTTGAGATTTAAATCTTTTCTTGCTCTTGGATTTGCTTTCCATGCTCGTGTTGTTGATGAATTGATGTTGACAAAGAATGTTTTGAAAAAATATAAAACTGCTTTATGTGCAAGTTCTTTGTTCAATGTTTTGTGTGCGAAAAAGATTAAACAACACAAGGATGTTTTGATTTCTCAAAATTGCTCGAAGTGCTTTTTGAATGAGATGAAATTGAAAGATGCTTTAGGATGTGTTGAGTACATGAAAAACATTGTGAAACAAGATGAAGTGATTTCTTGTTCTAAGTGTCGCAAAAATAAAGGTGTTTTGATTGATTGTAAAAATTATGAAAATTTGACAAAAGAAGTTTCTTGTTTGAAAAGTTTTTTGGAAAAATTTTCCGACGGCAAAAATAAACTTAACATGATTTTGGATCAATCAAAGGTGAACACTTTCAATCGTGGTGTAGGTTTTAATACTAATGCCTATTTTACAAATCATCAACCTGCTGTTTTGAGCATAACTGAAAAAGGTGATGTTTTGACAAAACCCGAACCAAAGAAAACGATTTTTAAATCCGATGAAATTTTGGCTTATCTTTCTTCAATGATTCAAGAGAAAAAGTCTTTTGTTGCAAAACCATCAATTTCGAAACCATCTACTTCAAAAACTTCTTGTCGTGTGAAGTATATTTGTTCTTTTTGTGGAAAAGATGGACATTTGGTTGGTTTTTGTTTTAGACTTGCTCATAAACAGAAAAAGAAAAGAGAAATTGCTTTTGCTAAACAACGGTGGCAGAAATCGGGTTTTGGATCGAGGAGCTCGGTCAGACCGACACTGACCAGTCAGTCAGACAAGCCACGACCAGTGGTCAGACCGCAGATGTACCGGCGGTCAGATCGGCAGCCAGGTCCGGTCAGACCGCAGGGACAGCGACGGTCAGACTGGCCACAGAGCAATTTTGCGCGTAATTCAAATCGGACTTTTGTGAAGCGACAAGGTAAGTTTTCAGGTAAGTATGATTCTGATTTTGTTCGTGCATATTTACCTTTTGGTTCTGTTGGTCATGTGACTCAGTGTTGGATTCCAAAATTTCTTATTTCTAACCCCAACACGGACGCCCCGACATCTTCTTGTTCGTAGGTATATTTGGGCATACTCCCCATGAGCATTCAACGTTGAGACGACGGTTGCTTTTCAAGGTAACATCAAGGTAATTTTGGAGTGACATAATTTTATTCTACTCTTTCGATTATTAGCTTTTTATATGCTAGTTTGTGAGGTAGTAGTTTTAGTCAACTCAAATGAATATATGTCAATTCATGAGAATCTTGATGATATCATTGACAATTGGATGTCTTTTTAAAATCTTTGATTTCTTCTTGATTTTTTTTCGGGAGAAATTAGAAGTTAATTTGAGGGGGAGTTTGTGCTTTTTCATGTATTCATGTTTATCTTTATGCATTTATTTATAAATATAAAAATAAATATAATGATAAAAAGAGAGCTTTGTTTTATACCTCTAGTATATTCTTGTGCATGCTAGCAAAATAATTGAGGTTTATTTGTTGCTATGTTAGCTTTTATGCATTTTAGTCTTTTCATGAGGGTTAAATATTGCTTTTAAGTAAGATGATGCATGACACTAATTCTTTTACTTGAATTAAGAAAATATGCAATGTTGATGCTAGCATATTGATTGAATGATAAATGCTTATATATATATATGCTTAATTGATTTGTTATTCCTCAAATAGCTTTTAAATGCTCATTGTACAAGAGAATAAAAATATCTATGAGAGAAAAAAATGAATACCGAATCCTTGAAAACAGTCTTAACGACAAGAACGTATTCGATGTGAGAAAAATAATGGGTGCCGAATCCTTGGAAACAGTCTTGACGACAAGGACGTACCCGGAATAATTGAGAGAAAAAATATGAGCAAAAAAATAGGCTCAAAATAAAAGTTAAAAATTCTCTTGGTTGTTTTGTGCTAAAGCTAATTTGAGAAAGAGTTAGGTGTATATGTATAGATGTTTATTTTTCAATCTATGTGCTTGTGAATACGTTGCATTATAAATCATTTGAAATCATAAATCTTTATTGCTAAATTGAGCTTAATTGTAAAATCTTTGATTCATGTTTATACTATAGTGCATGCCATTTAACTAGTTAATAAATCTATCTCTCTTGTATTGCAAAACATGATCATGAATTGCTTTTGGTATATTTTAAAGCTCTTGTGAAAAAAATTAGAAAATAGAAAATAAAAATCCATGTTAGTTATTACAAGTGATGATCATGATGTCATTGCATTTGTGCTACATTTGGTATTATTTCTCTTTTGCAGTCTTGATGAAATCATTGTCAAAGGGAGAGAAATATACAAAATGCATGCTTCTTGAAAGGAGTTGAATTGATTTGCTTCAATTTTCAAATATGGGAAATTCTTTCTTTTTAAAAAAAGGGAGAGAGTTTTTTTTTCGTCACGTTTGTGATTTTTGAGCCGTCTGAGCTTTTTGATTCGTTTTTATTTTTCGTTTTTCAAAAACACTAAATTGCATTTTGGAGATGTTGCCAATGTGTTCATCAAGGAGGAGATTGTTGGATCATGTGATGATCTTGATGATGAACAATTGTCAAAGGTAAGTGTTTGTGAAAATACGGAGTTGTGTTTTTAGACGGTGAACAGTGCTGACTGTGTTACCGGTCAGACCGGGCTGAGGCGGTCGGTTAGACCGGAGGTGTGCGAGCGGTCAGACCGATCAGCCTGCAGTCTGACCGGCAGAACTGGCAGAGGCTGAGTTGGTTTCGGATACCGATCAGCCTGCAGTCTGACCGGCAGAACTGGCAGAGGCTGAGTTGGTTTCGGATTTGGATATTTACTTCGTGGATTTGACTTTGAGTTGGTTTCTATACGTGTGGATACTGGTATTATGCTAATGTGAGTCAAGTTGGGGATAACTTGCACTCGGATATGCAGTTTCTTTGTTGTTCACGTGCAGGTGTTGCTTGAGGCCATGAGAGTATAGCCGGTGATGGATCGGGACTAGGCTTGGGAGAAGTTGAGGTCCAGACGGTCAAGGATATCACGCGGGATGCTCAGGCTAAAGAACAATGCATGTGGAGGTGAAGATTTCCATATGGCATACACGTGGTGTTGTGTGTGTATGGAAAGTGGAGTCAAATTTGGTAGGAGTCCAAATTTGGGTAATATTGAGTTTGTTGCTTGTATGGGAGGTTTTCTAGGGGATTAGGACTTATTGTATGAGTAGAATTCGTGGCTAGGGACAGCCACATTGAGGGTATAAATAGAAGGGCATGGTGTTGTCTCTCGGTATTGATTGTGGAGTTGAGAATATGAGAGAAAAGTTAGGGTTTCGAGGTTAGTCGAAATTATGGAGAGGAGTGCTGTTGTTGCACTTTGTAAGCACTTGTTGATACAATAAAGTCAAGAAATTTGATCAACATCTTAGAGTGTTTTTCTACCAGCGGCACGCGGGCGGTCAGACCGACGGCGCCTGGACGGTCAGTCCGACGGGTTAACCTCGGTCAGACCGGTGGCAGTGGCAGCGGCGGCGGTGGCGATCTATATCGAAAAAAGGGTAACTTAAATTGTCGCTTAAAGTTTTTGGTTTTTAGTTCACCAACCATTCACCCTCCTTTGATCGGCTTAGTTCCTTGTATTCGGTCGTACAAACTGCATTTAATTTCATGATCGGATTCAAGTCAGATTGGATATATATCCGCCCATTCCTAGCTTCATATTAATAATAAGCAGATTCCGTGTGATCGAGTCCGTGTGTACTGTAATGCTTTGTTCTGCATGTCTGTGTAGTCGAGTTGAGTCCAGGCCCTGTTCTTTTCTTCTAAAACAGTGCGGATAAAAGATAAAGTTTCGTGGCACGCTTTTCAATCTCTCAAACGGTACGTTTCGTGTAAAAATTTTTAATATGAAAGTTGCTCTAAAATATCAGATTAATCCATTTTTTAAGTTTGTAATAATTAAAACTCAATTAATCGCACGTTATTGTCACCTCGTTTTGCGTGAAACACTTTATCTTCATCTTTATCTTTTATCTTTAGGACTTTCAAACAGGGCTTGCTTCATTTTGTAATTCTGCATGATCTTCAGACGCTCTGCATGAGCGAGTAGTAATAATAATAAAGTTTGAATGAAGTTTGTATGCTCCCGATCGATATTATCAGGGGAATTACATTTCTGTTTACTTGATGTTTTTGGATCATGTTTAATTTGTGTTTTAACTCTGAGGATGATGGTGAGTTGGGGACTTGTGGTCAATGAATTTGACAAGCAGCAAAAGATTCCAACCTCCTGAACAAGACAAGAACGCGGCGGACGCACCTCATTAGTCGTCGCCCACGGCCCCACGCCCATCATATACGGCACTACTGAATTTGGCATCACTACATTGACTTGATGGTTTGCATCTGAAACTCTGAAAGCATGGCCTACTCCTTTTTTTCTTTAACCCGAACAAACTGGAGAGCTAAACTGTTTCTGCATATCAGAGAATTCAAACGCTGGCATCCCATTAGCCCAAGACGGGGAAAAAAGATCTTTCGTGTTGCTCGCTTTTTCTTAAATTAATACAGATGTTTCTCCAAATACTAATTACTCAAACTAAATTATCCGTGTAAATGGGTGATGATTGCTTCGCTAAAAACACTTAGGACGCGTTCTAACTGGATAATATGTAAAAAAGTTTTGGAAGAAATCATATTTTTAGAAGCGTGCCACAAATAATCTATAACTCCATTAGTTGTTTAGAACGTACCTTAATTTGGTAGCTTCGATTACACCAATCCTCGTTCACGTGTGTCCAGGAGAGCCTCCCCTCCCCACATCTCGTCTTACAAAACAAGCCCTCCGTTTAGTCAGTCACGAAACAGGATCGCAACTATCAGTTACGAATTGGCCTCACATATGACCGTCTGATCGAGTTTGTGCGGTTGTAGCATGCAGCTAAGGGATGTTTTGCGTACTAGTCGCTCCGTTCCACAATAAGACATTTTGATTTTTTAAGTTTAACCATATTTATAGAAAAAATGTAACAAAAATTACAATATAAAACAAATATATAATAAAAATTTATTTAATGATAGATTTAATGACACTAATTTGGTATTACAGATGTTGTTATGTGTGAAGATTATAGGTACCATATACCCACACGGCTAGCTTATCCGACTGACTATAGGGGATAGGTTATGACTTATGATTATGTAAACCGATTAGGACTTGAGTATTACGTTACCATTGTGATAAGGTGATGGCTCATAGTCTGAAGCGGGTAAGATTGAGGAGTCCGATGTTGAGTAGGACTAGGTCTCCGACTTGTGAACCTATTCTCCAAGACTATATAAGGAGGGTAGAGCGACCCCTGAGGGGTATGTTTTTTCTTAGATTGATAGACAGAGAGATAGAGATAGCAAGAGCTATAGAGAAAGAGATCAAGAGATCAATAAAATCACTCGGCGGATCGAATCCCCGAAACAGGAGTAGGGTATTACCTCACGAGAGGGCCTGAACCTGTCTAAATCCTTTCTCTTCTAACCCATCGTGTTTGACATCTTGACTGCACCCCCAATTTCTATTGCCGAAACTAAGTTTCGACATTATGTTTTGCTAAAAACTTGATGAAAATTTAAAAAATAGTTTATAATAAATGAACGGAGGGAGTAGACCATATAGTTATCTTTATTACAGTCAGATGCCCTGGTTGACCTTAATCAAGACGATCTGTGCCGTTGAGTGGTCAACCGCTGTGTGCCTGCACCACCAAAATCGCCGGGGGCAGCTTATGTATGTGGTATACCTCGACGCCTAGTGGCCAAGGCCTACACAATGAAGCTCAAACCTCACCTGGGATCCTTTGGTTTGAATGAAGGAATTTTGGAGAAAAGTGGATGATTCAAATTTCTGTTGAAATTGGCACTATTCATTAAGTTGGAATGAATGATTGGGGTATGGGAAAAATGGAGAAAATTTTTCTTTGCCATAGAGTTGATTGGAATACATAGGAATTTAGAAATCCACTATAACCTTTTTTTTCCTTCACTAAATCCAAGGCAAATCAATCCTCAAAACTTCAAATGACTGAAATTTATAAACAACATAAGTAAGTTTGTTATATTTAATGTGCTTGCTAAGAAAGATATATTCATGTGTTTCAAACACCACATTTCAATCTTTTCCTATGTTTTTAAATCCTTTATTTTTCATATGCATTCATATCTTATTCTTACGTTTTCTCTATACCTTTGTTCTTTAAATCCTACGTCCCGAAGAAGCCGAGTGAGAGACATGAGTTCCAATCACTAACAAGTGCGACTAAAACCACACTCATTAACAAGTGCCCTTAATAAGTTACTTTGTATGTTTTACTCGAACATCGTACAAAAATTAAGTGGGTTCTGTATATCACTTAAATTAACACTGGTGGAGAAGGGGTTTTTAAGCACGGTTCATAACCCCCTGTTGTCCCGGTTATACAACCGGGACCACGAATCCGGGACTAAAGATGTCCATCTTTAGTCCCGGGTGAAATAACCGGGACTAAAGATGGTTCTGCTAGCTGCTAGCTGCTAGTTTATATATTATGCATATATATATATGTATAAATATATGTATATGCATAATATATCTATATATAATCTATCTTATATTGCACATATATAGTATGTGATAAATACATATTTATCACATATATATGTTCCTTAAATATATGCACTCAAGTAAATATATATATCATATTACTGAAATGTACTGACACACATGTATACACATCTAAATACATACATTTGTAATTAACAATCCTTCGTTAGTTCTAATTTCTATTGTATATTACAAAGAAACTTAAGACAAGTTATACATGGGGATCATGATCAATAGGCCTTCCATCNCCTTGCTCAGGGTGTAGCTTGCATGACTCAAATAATGACTTCCTTTATCCTTCGGTTTCGGGTGAAGGTCCTCGTGTTGTTGCATATGCTTGAGATCGTTACGTGCTTCAAATGTATCTTTCGACTTCCCATATACACCTAGGAAGTCCAACAAGTTGACACAAAGGTTCTTACTGAGGTGCATCACGTTGATTGCGTGTCGAACGTCTAAGACTTCCCAATAGGGTAACTCCCAAAAAATAGACTTCTTCTTCCACATCGCCGTGTGACCATCTTCGCTCTCTATAGGTTGGCTGCCAGGTCCCTTTTCATATACTACTTTCAGATCTTTCACCATAGCAAACACGGTTTTTCCGTTACGATGTTTAGGCTTAGTACGGTGGTCTGCCTTCTGTTCGAAATGCTTGCCTTTCTTCCGTACAGGATGGGTTGCAGCAAGGAATCGACGATGACTCATGTACACAACCTTCCTGCAGTGTCTCAGATACGTACTTTCAGTTTCATCCTTACAATGGGTGCAAGCCTTGTACCTCTTGTTTGACTGTCCGGAAAGGTTGCTAAGTGCAGGCCAATCTTTAATGGTCACAAACAACAACGCTCGTAGGTTAAAATGCTCATGTTTGTCCTCATCCCATACGAGGACACCTTCTTTGTTCCACAACAGAAGTAGATCGTCAACCAATGGTCTTAGGTATACATCAATGTCGTTATCAGGTTGCTTTGGGCCTTGAATGATAATTGACATCATGATGTACTTTCGCTTCATGCATAGCTAGAGAGGAGGTTGTAGATACACATGGTCACAGGCCATGTGCTATGGCCGCTGCTCATCTCTCCAAATGGATTCATGCCATCTGTACTTAAACCGAACCTTACGTTTAGGGCATCCTTTGCAAAGTCTGGAAATGTTCTGTCGATGTTTCGCCACTGCGACTCGTCAGCGGGGTGTCTCAGCATCCCGTCTTGTTGACGTTCTTCTGCGTGCCAGCGCATCATGGTAGCGTGCTCTTTGTTCCTGAACAAACGCCTGATCCTTGGTATTATAGGGAAATACCACATCACCTTAGCAGGAACCCTCTTCTTCGAAGGTTGTCCGTCCACATCACCTGGATCATCTCGTCTGATCTTGTATCGTAGTGCTTTACAAACCGGACATGCTTCTACGTTATTGTAATCCTCACCGTGATAGAGGATACAATCGTTCGGACATGCGTGTATCTTATGTACTTCTAGTCCTAGAGGGCATACCACTTTTTTAGCTTCGTACGTTGTTTCAGGCAATTCGTTTCCTTCCGGAAGAATGTTCTTGACGAGTTTCAATAACTCGCCAAATGCCTTGTCACTCACACCATTTTTGGCCTTCCATTGCAAGAATTCTAGCGTCGTACCTAACTTTTTGTGCCCCTGTTCGCAACCTGGGTACAACGAAGTTTTGTGGTCCGCTAACATACGGTCAAAATTTTGGGCCTCCTTCTCACTTTCGCAGCCATTCTTTACGTCCCACAACATCTAACCAAGATCATCTATAGCATCGTTATCTTCAACAGCTCTGTCCGTCTCACCTCTTGGATTTTCTTCAAATCCACCGTATTGATGAGCCCAGTCTGGAATATTCTTGTCTTCTACTTCTTCTTCTTCCATTGTAACCCCTAACTCTCCGTGCGAGGTCCAACAATTATATCCATGCATGAATCCAGACTCAAACAAGTGCGCATGAATAGTTCTTGATGATGAATACTTCTTCTGGTTTCTGCACTTTTTGCATGGACAGCACATGAAACCCTTATACTTGTTAGCATTGGCCACATTCAAAAAATAATGCACGCCTTCAATAAACTCTTTCGACCGTCGGTCCGCGGTGTACATCCATTGCCGATTCATCCATACATAAAATAGACCAATATTACTAACGACATCCACACAGTTGAAACTAGTTACATAGTCATATAATAATTTAAAACATCATGATTCAAAGTGAAACTAATTTCTAGGAAAGAGCTACAAAGATGGCAACGAGAACGAAGAGAAGTTTACAATTATGTTTAAAATTTTATTAAAGTACTACACATATTTTTTTATGTGCGAACACTATTTCTAGTTATATTACATATTTTTCAATTACGTTTGTTTTCTACTTTTTTTTACAAGTAATCATACAAAAATTTTACAATAGTACCACATATTATTCTTTTTTATTGTTTGTGCAGTGAAAACATATCTTTAACGAATTATATTATACTAAGTTCAGGACTATTTTCCTCGGTTATCTCTTTTATAACATATGTATCCAAATTTTCTAATTTCAAAATCAACCTAATTTTGCCTACACATCTTTTCTCTCTCATCATTTGCTTAAACATTGTTGAAGATAATATTTTATAAAAACAAAGCTATCAATGTAATATGCTAAGCATATATTACTACAGAATGGATTTGCTAACCTTTTCGATCTCTCCGATTTGTATATTATCACCAAAAACAAATTTATCAAAAATTTCGGCAGCACCTCCCTTCTTCCTCCTCCTCTTGGCAGCAATGGCTCGGGCTGGAGGAGAAAGAAGAAGTATAAAAAGGTCTAGCACTTTAGTCCCGGTTAATAACACCAACCGAGACTAAATATATAAATCATCATTAGTCCCGGTTGGTGTTACCAATCGGGACTAAGTTCAGGATCTTTAGTCCCGGTTGGTGTCATCAACCGGGACTAAAGATCCCCGGCCCCCTGCCATGCCTCTAACGTTGTCAGTGGAGGTGTGAACCGGAACTAAAGATGATCGTTAGTCCTGGTTCATATTATCAACCGGGACTAAAGATCATCGTGACCCGGTATACTTTTTAAACGGGACTAGAGATGATCTATAGTCCCGGTTTCTATTCGAACCGGGACTATTCCTGTTTTTGTGAACCGGACCAAAGATCGGTTCTCCAGTAGTGTAAACTGTACCGTGCAGGGGCATTGATGCGTATGAGATTTCACCAGGTATAACTATTAAATTATATAACTAGTCATCAACCCCTACATTACACGAGCTATTGTTATTTATATCATAAATATTTGAAAAATAATCATAAAGTGAATATATGCATTATTTTCCTAATTTTAGTTGCTTAGAGCCTTAGAATAAATGAAGAACCCATGTCAATTACACCTTACTGATTGATGATATAGACATACTAAACGCTGATCGGAATGGCTTTAGAAGAAGCCCATGACAATGAAACGCATACTAGATTTTAGAATCTATGACTAATATAATGCGACTAGATCTATATGATCAACGTGGGAGCTTTTTCATGGTGTTCAATTAATATATAGGCATAGACAAGCACATGATTAACTAT
>BDMV01000006.1:22723235-22763915 GCA_008326285.1 Oryza officinalis
ACTTTAACACCCTTTTTTTCTTCTGTACACTACACTACCTTTGAACTCTACCATTGAAACTACCCACACATTTAATTGGTGAATATATATATCCTCAAGTACTGATCGACGATTGCTGTGGAGGTTGCTTGTTCTACGTACATCACCCAACTCATATATATATGCCAGCGATTTGTGCGGATCAGGATGCATGAACTCTTGTGAGGTTTCTTAGCTAGTTTGCTACAAAACCAAATAGTATATATTATCAACTGAGAAGTTTATACTTGACACGAACTTGTTAAAAAAAAGTACAGTAGGTGAATGGAACATAATCCGACTTACGACACGCACACCAATTAATTAATCAGCCTAATCAAGCATCACTTAACAACTAACTAATCCCTCCCAAAACGACAGCAGCCTGCGCATAAACAGTCATATAAACCAAACCATGCATTGTTTCAGCACATATATAGTTATGTACACAACATATACTTTATAAACAAGTAAGTACTAGCTAGTAGCTTTGTATATATTATTGTTCTAGATTCCTCCAACCAACAGCCAGAACAAGAAACATTTAATCTAAAATAATAAAAACCAAAGAAGATCAGCAGGAACAAGAGAAAATAACATTCAATTTAGGATGTTATATTTTAGGATGGATGCAACAGTTTTTCCTCGATTCTTCTGAAAATTGGGTTGTTCCATGTGGCCTATAGCTGAGCTCCCAAGTTTGGCATAGGCCAGAACAAAATCATACATGTATAATCCAAGGAATCCATGCAAGCATATGGGGCATATTGTGTGATCATGCATGCACACAGCAGACCTGAAAATAACAGGTTGCCTCCGGCGGTCGGCACTCGGCGTTGGGCTCGGTCGGTGGGAGGCGGCGTCGGGGAGCGGCGGCGGTCGACGCTCGGCGGTCGGGGTCGGTCGGTGAGGACGGCGGCGACCGGGTCGAGGGCGGCGCGCGGGGCGGTGGGAGGAGGCGTCGGGGTCGAGGGCGGCGCGCGGGGCGTGGGAGGCGGCGTCGGTGAGGCCGGCGGCGTCGGGGAGCGGCGGCGGTCGGCGCTCGGCGGTCGGGGTCGGTCGGTGAGGACGGCGGCGCGCGGGGATGGGCGGCGCGGCGGGGGCCGGCGGCGATGGGGGCCACAGATCTGGGTGGGGGGGGCTTGAGGCCGGCGGGCGGGAGGGCGCCGAGAGAGAGAGAGATGGGCGGCGGCGCACGGCGGCTTAGAAAATTTCGGCAGCCTGGCGGCAGAGATCTGGACTCGTCGGGGACTTAGAAAATTTTAGGGATCCCGCGCGACTATATATAGGTTCCAATTATCCCGTGCGGGCGGCTTAAGAGCCCGCACGGAAATATATCTTTCCGTGCGGGCCGCTTAAACCGCCCGCACGGAAATATGTCTTTCCGTGCGGGCCGCTTAAACCGCCCGCACGGAAAGACATATTTCCGTGCGGGCTCTTAAGCCGCCCGCACGGGATAATTGACGCCCTTATTTTAAAACTGTAAAACTAAAAAAGATATGAATGCTAAAATATTTATTAACATATTAATTATTCCATTTATTAATTGTCCCATGTAAAACTTTAACAAATATGAATGCACATGCTAACATATCAATGTAAAAAAATTCAATCAATATAAATTCTCACATATTAATATATTAACATATATAAACCACACGTTCACTGGTAACACCATAAGCTTGATACATTCGCGTGCAAAAACATATTGTACAAAAAAAGAAACTAGCGTTTCACTATTTTTGGATTAACATCCTTCCGCACGGATGCAAACTTTGATTCGTCGAGGACACTCTCAATGCGTGAAGAATACAAGTTGAAAACCTTCCCCCCTATAATTGCATTTTTTTGGAGAGAGAAACACCAAGTTCAAAGTGGCACTGTCGGGGGGTGGGAGTGTTTTATAGTGCATCATCGCGTGCAGTTCACCTAACGAACCGCATGGGATAATCATTATCCCGTGCGGGTTCTTAAGCGGACCGCACGGGATAATCTTATCTCGTGCGGTCGGCTTAAGGAAGCCGCACGCGATAATGACTTATCCCGTGCGGTCAGCTTAAGCCAACCGCACGGGATAACTTATTATCACGTGCGGTTCAACAGCCGGCCCCCTCGGGACCGGTTTTTCCAGGCGCGGCCACTTATGGCCCGCCTGGAAACTATTGGAGGCCTCGTCCAGAAAGCCCCTTTCTGTAGTAGTGGCTGCCCTTACCGTCGCCGCCGCCGTCGCCACTGCCGTTGCCGTCATCGCCATCGTTGTCGCACTCACCATCGTCATCGCCGCCCTCACCGTTGCCATCGTTTTCCATGCTTCAAGGTGAGGCCGGATGGCATCTCTTTAGCCCCCTCCACCTCTCTCTCCTCCGACGCCACCGCCACTACCACTGCCATCGCCGCCTGCCATGGCCGTACATGAACGAACAAACGTGTGAGCGAACGACCGAACGACCGAACGAGCGAGGGAACGACCGAATGACCGAGCGAAAGAATGACCGACCGAACGAGCGAACGTATGAGCGAACAACCGAACGAGCGAGGGAACTACCGAACGATCGAGGAAACGAACGAACGAGAGAACCGATGAGCGAACGACCGAGCGAACGAACTCACGTATGAGCGAATGACCGAACGAGTGAGGGAACAAGCGAATGATCGAGCGAACGAACGAACGAGCGAGGGAACGAGCGAACGACCGAGCGAACGAACGAACGACCGAGAGAACGAGCGAACGACCGTGCAAACAAACGAACGATCACTTGGAGGTACTAGTTCAAGATATTGGCTGAACACAAGCAGTCGGTCTTTCATGACTGAACACAAACAGATAATTTCTAAAACAAATTTTGTCTTGACTGTTTTGCATAGGGAGTCAAGACAAAATTTGTTACAGAAATTATCCATTTGTAGCCATGAAAGAGCGAGGTGTTGTGTTCACCCAATATCTTGAATAACTATCGCTGACTTAACGATGTTTGAAACTAAAAGTATGTTTAGAATTTTAAAAAACCTAGGGTTATGTTTTAGTTGTGCGATGAAAATGTTGTAATTACCTAACGATTGTTTTGTTGCTAGGGTTGGACGCGGGCGACTCTCAAGTTGAATTACGTGATTCGAAGGTCGCCAAGCAACACGCTAAGGCAAGATATGTGATATATGAGATCTGACATGTTAATTCTAATTGTATGCATACCTAAGGTTGTGGATATATATAACAATTTACATGTAGGTTGTCGACAATGTGGATATGCATACCTTATAAGTTTTTCATAGTTGTCGACAATGTAGATATATATAACAATATACATGTAGGTTGCATATTTCTTAAGGCTATGTTCTTTTAAAATTGCTAAACGGTGCATTTTTTGCATATTTCTTAACTAAGTGAATTTTAGAAGCTGTTCGTAGTTGTCGACAATGTCGATATACATGACGATATAAATGTCGCGAGAAAAGTGGAGGGGCGACACATCATAACCGAAGTGAACCCAGATGGCGAACCAGTTGCCCCCGCCGATGCACGAAGAAAATTTGTGTCACACAACGGTTGGGTCGTGAGGGATCACGTGCCCATCAGCATACAAAACTGGCACCAAACAAGGTCACAAGGGGATGTTGAAGAAACATATGTCCCAACTACAAAGAAGGACATGCTGTGGACCACCATGCTCGAGACCTTCACAATCCTTGAAGCAGATCACATCAAAGTGAAGGATTGAACGCTGAAAAAGATGGCTCAACAATTCCAGGGCTATAAGAAAGATATATCCTTAAGGATCTGACACCGGACTTCGACGCATTCCCCAAACTGAAGGATCATTGAGATGCATTTGTGCCCTACAAGACAGGAGAGCAAGGGCAAGCCAAAATAGCGAAGAACAAAGACAAGAAGAAGTAATTTCACCGGCTAGGGTCGGGCGGCTACAAGAAGGCAGTGCCCAAGTGGCAGAAAATGGAGGATGCTCTAGCCATAAGAGGAATCATTCCGGCCACAATTGATTGGCCTGAACGATCGAAACATTGGTACTACACTCATGGGGGGACACTGAATCCCAGTGATGACTCCCTGATCTATAGCAATGACATACGACAAGCAGCTCACCGTCTCGTGGATGCCGTAGAGGTGTCTTCTGAGGAAAGATTCCATCCGGATAGAGAGAAAGATGAGCTTACACTCGCACTGGAAAATCTGGAGCACCCAGGACAAACGCACAGAAATGGCATGGTTCCATGGAAGTATGGGTATAAAGAAGACATCCACACATACCAGTGTCACATGAGGAGCAAGAGAGATACAGATGCAAAATTGGCAGATCTTGAATTGAAGGTTGCGACGCACGGTTGCAAGAGGAGGTGGCAAGACAGGTGGAACAACGCTTAAGTGAACAGCGAAGCCAGCAGACCTAGCCATCTGTTCCTCGCGTCATGGTGAGCCCCTTCGGCAATCGAAGCAGTTTTGCTTCTACAGGGCAAGTAGGGAAACATAGCATCGACGCTGCAGCAGGGCCAGCTATCGATGAACCACCCTGCCCCGTGGATGAAATCATGGAGCGGGCACCGTGTGAGCTGCATATTCCCTATAGGAACATATCAATTAAGGTATGCTCATAGTTTTATAATATCTGGCCTATAAATTACAAGTGTTTGTGCATATGTTAATTACTAATTAACCTCGATTCTCGTGAAGGTGGCAGAGGGCATGGCTATACAAGTGCAGCAAGACAGGACGAACCATTGTAGACTGATTCCACCTCGGTACTCAAAGGTCGAAGTTTAGCTGGTGGTCCAAGGCTTTGAGGATATCGAGCTGGAAATCCCCGGAAGAGATGGGGAGACGAAACTAGGAGAGACAGCCCACACCATTATACTGTGATGCAAGTGGTACATCATGCTTCCCGGGCGAGTAGCGGCCTCCGTTCCTACATCTCCACCACCGCAGCCTCAGTCTCCGCCACAACCATGGTCTCTTCTGCAGGCACCATCTCCTCTGCAACCGCGGTCTCCTCTGCCTGCACCATCTCCTCCGCAACCGTGGTTTCCTCCACCTGCACCGTCTATGCCGCCTACACAGTCTCCTCCGTCATCAATGCCGCAAGCAGCTGCAAGTACCAAGCCATCTTTTCCACCTCGTCCAGTGCCGTCAAAGTCCACAGAACAAAATAAGAAGCCAAGACTTGACGAACCAAAACCACCCGTGCTCAAGAAAAGAACGTATGATAGGACAGACGAGGAGACTGACGAGTTCGTCAGAAAACAAGTGGAGGATCACTTCAGGCCATGGGTCCAGAGAAAATGATTCCAATAGACCCGATGACTAAAGCCTTCTTTCAGAAAAGGAGCGAACCCATGAAAAAGAACTTACTATCAGACTACGACCGCTCAGTTCAAAAGTCCTTTGGGAAAAGTAAGACAAAGGCAAAGACTGTCCCTCAACTCGGAACACAAAAGAAACAAATGGTTGAGCCGATGTCATCGGACTACGACTTCAGTTTACAATAATTTATGGTTGATACAAATCTGAGCATGGAGCAACTGCTGGGGAAGGCCCTATAGAGAGCACAGAACTTAAGCATAAGTACGTACTTGTCAAACCACTTGTCAAGCCAGAGTTGGTCTCCAAGCTATCTACCCAAATGTATCGATTCCATGAAAGGTACATGGATCAATCTGCAAAGGGTAGGATGATGTTCATGACAAGGGTTAGAAATGAATATTTCTTTCGTGGGACATACTGATGTGACCATGGCTACTATGGATACAACCATTGCTCACATCATCTGTCGACAGGAAGATGTCAAGATCAAGTTGTCTAAGTTCTAGAATCCAATTCGATCACTTGCCATAGTGCTGAATTTAAATGGCCGCCAAATATGCATACGAGCTTCGTTTTCGGCTCATGAGTACTTGATAGAAAGCTGTTGGAGTCATCTTTCCAATGAATCTAGCCTCATCGCCAAATTCCATATCAGTCGGCCGCAATTGAAGAAACAAGGTGTTGTGTCACCTGTAATGAGCCTATGGGCTTGTAACTTCATCTGGGATCCCGGCCCAGGTGGAGCCCATGTGGGATGCGCCCCAACCGGTGAAGCATGACCTAGGAACCCCCTTGGTCATCCTCCAACCTCTTTAAATAGCTAGGTATACCCCTTTATGATTTCTGGGGTTTTGTTAGATTAAAGTTTAGCCATTGCTACTTTATCTTGTAGTTACGTGTGTCAGCTAGACCACCTAATTACTTGCCTTCGGAACTCCACCTTATCGTGAGCTTTAATTTCTATTTGCAAATTCAGATTGCTTTTATCCTGTTCTTTCTTGTTTCTTCGATTTGCATGCAGGAATAAGGTTGATCTGAACCGACAAGATCAACAACCCATGGAGAGGTGTATCGATCGCTAAGGCGCAACACAACAACGTCTTGTACGGTTGTAGTCGGGTCGTCAACGTTTCTCCCAAATCGTAGTTATCATCAACTCACCGAAAGATCAAGACAACCAGATCCCTGAGCGTATCGAGTGGAGTTCAGGGTTTATCAAGTGGTATCAGAGCTACTAAGGGTTTATCAAGTGGTATCAGAGCCAACTCAGGGTTTATCACATACGATATGTGAATACGCTGGGAAGATTGCCACGGCGTATACCATCAAGACGCCATTGACGTCTCTCTTATGAGTTGCTGGGTTCTGTAAGTGTCACTTAATTTAATTTCGTTCATTTGCCCGTCATATGTGACATCAAAAATTTAACGTCTTTTTTTCACCGTAGAATGGAGATTCAAAGATGCCAGAAAAAAGGATAATTCAAGTGTGGTTTCATGGACCCGTACATAATCAACGAGAAGACCTTACAACGCTGGCCAGTGGAAACCGACAATAACATTTACAAATTCCTGGTGCAGCAACATTTCAAGGAGTACATACTATTGCCATACAACACAAAGTGAGTTTTTACCGGTTGTTGTAGCAACTTCCTTCTCGTTTTTATAAATTGATATGTATATCATATTTCACGAATTATGTAGATTCCACTAGGTCCTCTTTGTCATAGAGATTACCAAAGGCCAGATTGAGCCCTTGTGTAAAATGTATACCTATTGATCTCATATCCTTGGAATGTCGAGATTGAGTAAGATGGTCCCCTCTCCAAGAAGGCTAATTGTTGGTCAATCGTCTCGTTGCCCATCAGATGTTGTCACAACCAAGCAAAGAAAGTATCAATGTCATGACGCGTAATCCAGGCATCAGACTTACCGAAGTTTTTGGAGCGAACAATCACCAAGTGCTCCTCGATGTAAGGAGCCACCAATGAAGATTGTTGCAAAACCGTGAAATGTGCTTTACGGAATAAATTATTGTCTGTAGTCATTATTGTTTTTCTTCCAAGAGTCCCCTTTTCCCGTAGTCAGCTTGATTCGGGGACCCCGATTGGACGAAGGTCTTCAATAAATTCTATGCAAAACTCAATGACCTTCTCTGTTCCATACCCCTTGGTGATGCTTGCATCCGGATGAGAATGGTTACAAATGTATTTCTTTAGAATGCCCATGTACCTCTCGAAAGGAAACATGTTGTGTAAGTACACAGGACCGAGAATACCGATCTCTTTGACAAGGTGACATAGAAGATGTGTCATTATATTGAAGAAGGATGGTGAAAGATCATCTCAAAGTTGACAAGACATTGCACCACATCATTTTGTAGGGCTGTTAATCTGTCTGGATCGATGATCTTCTGTGAAATTGCGTTCAAGAAAGCACATAGCTTTGTAATTGTTGTCCGGACATTATCAGGAAGGATACCTCAAATTATAACAGGAAACAGTTGTGTCATCAACACGTGGCAGTCATGAGACTTTAGGTTTGTGAACTTCTTCTCTTTCATGCTTATTATTTCCTTTATATTCGAGGAGTATCCAGACAGTACTTTGATGTTCTCCAAGTATTCAAACATACTTTCCTTCTCTGCCTTGCACAGAGTGTACTTGGCTGGATTGAAATAATGGCTTTCTTTCTCCTTCGGTTTCGGATAAAGGCCGTCGTGTTGGTTGATATGCTTGAGATCATTACGTGCTTCAAGTGTATTTTTTGACTTCCCATATACACCTAGAAAGCCCAGCAGGTTGACGCAAAGGTTCTTAGTTAGGTGCATCACTTGATTGCGTGGCCGACCTCTAATACTTCCCAATAGAGTAACTCCCAAAAAATAGATTTCTTCTTCCACATTGTCGTGTGACCATCTTCACTTGCTATAGGTTGGCTACCAAGGCTGTGTTCGTGAGGGTGAACTCCCAGCGCGCACAGTAAACACGGAAAACGGAGCGGTCATTAGCGCGTGATTAATTAAGTATTAGCTAATTTTTTTTTCAAAAATGGATTAATTTGATTTTTTCAAGCAACTTTTGTATAGAAACTTTTTGCAAAAAAATGCACCGTGTAGTAGTTTGAAAAGCGTGCACGGGCGAAAAGTACTGCGCGCGCGGGGAGTTCACAGTCACGAACACAGCCCAAGTCCCTTTCCAAACACTACTTTCAGATTTTTCACCATAGCAAACACAGTTTTTCTGTTACGATATTTAGGCTTAGTACGGTGGTCTACCTTCTCTTCAAAATGTTTGCCTTTCTTTCGTACAAGATGGCTTGCAATAAGAAATCGACGATGACTCATGTACACAACCTTCCTACAATGTTTCAAATACGTACTGTCAGTTTCATCCACACAGTAGGTGCAAGCCTTATACCCCTCGTTTGATTGTCCAAATATATTGCTAAGTGCAGGCCAATCGTTAATGGTTACGAACAGCAACGCTCGTAGGTTAAATTGCTCCTGTTTGTCATCATACCACACAGGGACACCTTCTTTCTTCCACAGCAGTTTTAGATCTTTAACCAATGGTCTTATGTACACATCAATGTCGTTACCAGGTTGCTTTGGGCCTTAAATAATAATCGACATCATGATGTACTTTCACTTCATGCATAACCAAAGGGGAAGGTTGTAGATACACATGGTTATAGGCCAAGTGCTATGACCGCTGCTCATCTCTCCAAATGGATTCATGTCAACCATACTTAAACAAAACCTAATGTTCCATGCATCCTTTCCGAAGACTTGAAATGTTCTGTCGATGTTTCGCCACTGCGACCCATCGGCGGGGTGTCTCAGCATCCTGTCTTGTTTACGTTCTTCTGTTTGCCACCGCATCATTCTAGCATACGCTTTGTTCTTGAACAAACGCCTAAGCCGTGGTATTATAGGGAAATACCACATCACCTTAGCAGTAACTCTCTTCTTCGAATGTTGTCCGTCAACATCACCTGGGTCATTTCGTCTAATCTTGTATCGTAGTGCCTTACAAACCGGGCATGCTTCTAGGTTCTCGTACTCCTCACCGCGATAGAAGATACAATCGTTCGGACATGTGTGTATCTTCTGGACTTCCTATCCTAGAGGGCAGACTACCTTCTTAGCTTCGTACGTTGTTTCAAGCAATTCGTTTCTCTCGAGAAGAATATTCTTTACGAGTTTCAATAACTCACCGAATGCCTTGTCAGTCACACCATTTTTTACCTTCTATTGCAAAAATTCCAGCATGGTACCCAACTTTTTGTGCCCCTGTTTGCAACCTGGGTACAGTGACGTTTTGTGGTCCGCTAACATACGCTCCAATTTCTGGACCTCCTTTTCACTGTCGCAATCTTTCTTTGTGTCGTACAACATCTGATCAAGATCATCCGCATCGTCATTTTCTTCAACAGTTCCATCTACATCACCTGTTGAACTATTTGCAAATCCATTGTATTGAGCCCAGTCCGGAATGTTGTCGTTTTCTTCTTCATCTTCTTCCATTGCAACCCCTAACTCTCTGTGCGAGGTCCAACAATTATTGCTAGGCATGAATCTCGACTGCAACAAGTGGACATGAAGAGTTCTTGATGTAGAATACTCTTTCTGGTTTTTGCACATTATGCATGAACAACATAGAAAACCCTTAGGCTTGTGGGCATTGGCCACACTCAAAAAATAATGCAAGCCATCAATAAACTCCTTCAACCGTCGGTCTGTGGTGTACAATCATTGCTGATTCATCTACATCAAATAAACAAATGTAAAGAAAGTCCACGAAAGTGAAACTAATTAAATAATCATATAATAATTTAAAACATCATAATTAAACTGAAAACTGACGAGACACATTTTTAATGTATTCTTCTTACTTCTAATGACTATAACGAGTTTTAAATGGACTTAATTAGAGTCATGGTTAATTATATATAAATTCTATCAGTTTCAAAAAATTGTAAATATATTTTTCCATGTATTATCCTTATTTTAATTTCCATGTATTTATTGTCAATATATATAAATTGTAAATTCTATCCTCATGGTTAAATATATTTTAAAGTTCTAAATATATTTTTAATGCATTCTACTTATTAGTAACTATTTTAATGATTTTTAAATGGACTTAGTTTTCTATTCTTTTGTCTTCATTTTCTATATTTTTCTTTTGTTATCTCTTTTTTAACAATTTTTATCCAAATGTTTCTAATTTTATGAAGTACCCTATTTTTCCCTAAACAATTTTTCTCTCATCTTTTTCCATATACCGTTTTAGAGAAAATAATGTATAAAAATATAGCTATAAATGTAAAACGTTAACTAGAGATTAATAGAGATAAAGTTGCTAACCTTTTAGATCCTTTCGATTTGTATAATATCATCAAAATATTTTCACAAAAAATTTTGGTAGTACCTCTCTTCCTCCTCCTTACACTTGCAGCAATGGCTCGGGTTGGAGAAAGAAGATCACCTATAAAAAGTAAACTATCTTTAGTACCAGTTGGTATTACCAACCGATACTAAAGATCAAATAATCGGTACTAAAGTGTTGATCTTTAGTACCGGTTGGTGCCACCAACTGGTACTAAAGATCTCGAGGGGCATGACATGCTCTGACAAAGTGTGAACCGGGACTAAAAATGATCTTTAGTACTGGTTGGTGTTATCAACTGGTACTAAAGATAGCAATGTGCCGTTAGACATTTTAATCGGTACTAAAGACCTTCTTTAGTACCGGTTCGTAAGAGATCCGAGAGATTTGTGATTTTCATTGATCGAGCAAAGATCGGTTCTCTAATGGTGGAAGTAGCTAAAGATAAAGCTATTGACAAATGGGACATAACATCTCTCCTTCAGCCTAATCAAGCAATATGATGAGACAAAATGTTCACTGCATGATTAAATTATGTGTACAATCGATATGTTCTTTATGCGTATATATAGGGGTCATTATGCCCTATTAGGACCCATATCAACTTGTGGTATGAAAAGAAATTTTTTGATCGGGCTGGCCAATTACAAACAAAGCATTGGAATGGGTTAAAACAAATAATTTGGATTGGATTCATATATCTTTTCGGGATCATCTTGATGGCAACGGGGTAGCTCTTCTGTCAGGTGGGGAGAACCTTCTAAGAAATTTTCTATAGATGTGTGTAGACTATTTATTTGCCTGATTCTGAGTCCATATGCAAAAGTTATGGTTGTTTTTAAAAAAACTCTCGTTTCAGTGTTTGGGCGGAAGCCGATTTAAAAAAAACAAGTGGCGCAACCAGCTATGAGATGACGATGGTGGCTGGTGTGAATGTCAAAGGAGTTGCAAGGTGATCAAAAGTCGTGGTATGGTATGATAAACTAAACACACCACGAACAATGCTAGCACAAGATGGATATTATATATGGGAAAACAAAAACAATGGCGGCTAGGTTTTGTGGGTGGATCACAAACTAGACTCAAACACGATCTAACCCAGCAACTAAACTCGACCTAAAACATTAACTCAACACTATGGACTCTAAAATAGAACTATGCAAAAGGCTAAACGTGGTTCTAGGATAGGGAAAACCTATGACCACAATTTTTTTTCTTTTCTGTGCACTATTGGATGAAGGCGAAAAATTAACACTAGAGTAAAGATGAACCTGACGGTATATCTAAAGCTCTGATACTACTTGATGGTAATGTGGTACCCAACCTTCCAACAGGTGGGGATAACTATTGATTTGGCGAACAGTTGACACACATGATCCGGCTTTTGATTAACATGATCCAAAATACTGCAATTGTAGCACCACATCTCCTCTGATTATCAACCGTGCGCTGCTCAGTTGATCTCGCCGAGAAGGCTAATCCCTTACATGCAAATCGAAGAATATAAGCAAGAACAAGAAAGATTGCAACTAAATTGCAAATGAATGATTCAGAACTCAAAGTTGGGGTTCTACAAACTGATGAACTGTGAAACTGTTCGATGACAGATTAATCTAAACAAAACCCAACCCTAACTTCACAGCGGCTACTGAATATAAAGGGTTTAGGGTAGACTAACGACCCCTGGACGTGTCCCTAATAGACTCCGAAACAATAGACGGTTCTTTTGTTTCAACGATTTCCATTGACTTGGAAAAAATTTTGATGTGAGACCCAATCCATTAGAGAAGCGGTTTTGTTAGCTTTCCATACATATGTATAACATCGAAAATGGAGTCCGAATAAGATCTGGATGACGATTTTAGGGTGGGCTGCTCTTGGATTTCGAGGTGGATTCAAACTTGATATAAATCTGGCCTCCAACTTGACTTGAACGCCCTTGCTTACCATGTCCATCTCCTGGCCTCTCTCTAAGTGCTTTCTGATTCTCTCCATAGTTTTTAATCATAATTAAATCATTAGGTAGCAATTTATCCTCAAAATCATATAAAGAAGTACTTAGAACAAGCTCACCTATAAATTCAATTGTCGAGCGCAAGCTCTAGTGATTAAACCTAGCATAACAACTTGACGAGTATTGTGCATATCCAAAGAAGTGATGTTCTCATCGCATGCCATCTCACCTATCCCGAAATCAAACACCCTAAAAAATAAAAAATTAACAAGTTTGACCTAACTCGAACCCATGTCTTGAACCAAACGCACCTAGCTAACCTTTTTTTATTGCAAGGATTTGTTAGAAGACGACTCTCACATACATGGACATGCTAAGGTCGTGACAGTCAAAGTGTGCATATGGCAAACAAATTATGCCGCAAACTTCAATTGTGGCAATGAACAGAAAAACATTTGCACGAGCACAACGAAACAAGAAGAATGCTACTAGTGGCAATGTAAGTCATCCAACAAGAAAAGAACATAGGATTAATTACATGAATCACAAAGGTGAACATCTTGTATAGGAGTGATTTTACAGTATTTGAGAGGTTCTAAGAAGTACTACTTTTTAGTATAAAATTTGCTATCTTCCAATACCTAAGTTAATAAGAGATACAAAATTTTATAGTAAAAGTACATCTCAATACGACCATAAATTTCTCTCTTATATATGGTGTGAAAAATGTCTACTATTTTATCCAAGAAAATATGTTTATGTGTCTAGAAGTTGAAAAGAGGATCTTTCTCACTGTTTTAACATCATATTCTTAGCATTTTGTGGTAAGAATTTCTTTTTAGGACTTGGAATTAATACATAATATCTAGGAAATCACAGACATTCTAGACCGTATCCACTCCTAAAAACTTGTAAATTTCTTCAGACCAAATTCCCTTGACCCATTCCTGTTCATTTGTCCCAGTCTGTTTCTCCTGCAACTCATGATCAAACCTTTCAGAAACTTAATGCTAGTAACAAATACTAGTACTTCTCGACATGAGAATCTGCTTCATCGTTGATGAGATATGATTCAACAGGACGAGCTACTCTCACCTAGCCCATGTTGATCAGACGTGATCATGATAGTTGAACCAATTGTTGACCATGATTCAGGGTATAACCAATAATTGAGTGATCTAAAATCATATGGATAGCTAGTTTTATAAGTATGAAATAATTTGAACAAAGAAGTATGTGCTACATGAAAGTAAGCCCAACTAGCCTCCCTCAAATCCAGGATCAAAATCTGCTTCGTGAAGCTCTGAAGCACAAACATCCACACAATGAAACAAAAACAGATAAACGGAAAGTACAAAGGAAAACAGAGATTGAACCCAAAGAACACAACAACAGGAAATATATATCGACTTTAGATAAATTTAGGACGAATGGACTGAACCAAAATTTGTATGAGAAAGAGATAATAGACCTCAGAAATCAGTCACAAAAATAATCTTTGAAAATATTTAATCCAGACAAAGAAAAACACTAACCAATAAATGTTCCCAAATTAAAATAAATAGGAAACATCCCCTATTGGAGGCAGGTCACAAGGCTGGCCATAACAGTAGAAGCAATTGAGCACTGACGAAGAGTGATGGGAGTAAGCAAAGCCATGCATGTGGCGAAGTGTGCAAGACAGCAAAGGGATGCCGAAGGTCAGAAGACAGTGAAAGAGTCACGACGCGGTGAGACCACAAGCACGATGATGAACCTGTAGGGTGGCCAGAGCGAAGGGAGAAAACTTGGAAGTAGGCTTTGGTAGGACGTACCGGCCTAATCACTGTCCACATAGACCAAAGAGACTAGGATAGGACAAAATATATTCATTTAACTGTCACTACCACATAACATAAAAAAATTATGGCACTGTACATGTCGAAAATAGTAGAACCAACACGCACCTATGGGACGCCATTTTGATTAACCGGCACTTATGTAGCCTCAAGTACCGGTTTTTAATGTGTTGTGATTTCTAATTGCGGCAAGGAGCGGCGGGTACAGCGGATTCTGTCGACGAGCTCGTTGGCGGACAGGGCAGCCTGGGCTCTGGTGAATTGGGTGGCAACAGGACATCATCAAGGTGAAGGGGAACAATCCGAGGCCGGCGGCTCGGCTCGGTTTGCCCGACCAATTGAGGAAGCTGGCCGGGGCTGCAGGTGGGTTGGGGCAAGTGGGCTGGGTCAGAAGGAGAAGAGAATAGGAAAAGGACAAAGGAAGAAGTTGAGGGACCCAGTTTAGACTTAATGAGTTTAAAAGGATGGCTAGGCCGAAGGAAGGGCAACATCAGACTTTTTCTGAAAAGCATTTTTAAAAGATTAATTTAAAAGAAGGTTTTAGTAATTAGTTATTGTTTGATTTTATTGCAAAGTATTTTCTTAATGTATTTTAATTCATAATCATGGTTCTTTTAATGTTGTTTGAATTTTATTCCTTTTTAAATTATCATTTGAAAATATTTATTTAATTTTTTGGCACTGGCACAATAAAAAAAAAGTAAATCCAATAAATACCAGCATGACGAAATTTTGGAAAAACGTTTTAATTATTCTAATTTTTTGTTTTCACATTTTAGAATCGAAATTTTCGAAGTGTCACGTAGTGACACGGACTATGTCGGGCGATGATAGCGTGGATCTTGTCGGCGACATGACGTAGAAGAACTCAATAATTTTTGTCGCTGGTTGGAGATTTTGGGTAGTGGCCAGAGTCAGATTGCAACAAACACTAAAAAAGAAAACGTGGAGCTATGGCGGGTTAGCGGCATAGTATGATGAGTAGAGGGAGAGGGTTGGGTTTTGAGCTTGGGGAATGGTTGGGTTTTGGTCAAATCAGGGTTTTGAAGAAGGCTCAATTTGGTATTAGATGGATTAAGATAATCTCATTTAGCGTAACTATTTTTAGACATTTTGCAAACTGTTTTTGTTTTAATCTATGTTACAAACATTATCATTACATTTCAAAGATGTAGATGTTGCACGTGCTAGCATTACATTCGAAAGAAATAGAACAAATCAAAGAGGTGTAAGAAAGGAAAAATATTACTGTTTCAAATTATGATTTTACCTCTCATGACTGTCGCTCAGTATAATAGCAATGGCCATGAGCAGGTCATGAGGGTATATTGTAAAAAACTCAAAGATGATGTCTTAACCCGAAGATGGCTCGAGAGCGGACTTTTTTTGCCTCACTTGTCAGTGAATATGTACTGTATATAATCTCAATCCGAAAACTATGGGCAAATCAGCCCCCAAAGAAAAAAATAGAAAAAAGAAACAAACTGGGAAAAACATTATTATTTTTCCTTTAACTTTCCTTTTCGCCAAGCCGAAGGAGGACAAACCCAGCGCGGCGCGGGCGCTGCTCCTGCCTCTACAGTCCCCTCCCTCCATGGCCCATGTCCATCCAGACCCACCCGAGACCACCACCACCATCTGTGTCTTCCACCACCGGGGTCTCCTCCCGCACACAGCGCACACCTCGCCTCTCCGGTCTCCAACTCTCCACTGCCAGCGCCACCACCAACAAACCCTAATTTATTCCCCTCCACCGCATCTAACACGCTAGCGCAGCCAGCCACAGCAGCATCCCCTCCACTCCACGCCTCACCCCTCATAAATACAGAGAGGAGAAAAAAACAGCGAGGTCACACGCCTCACATCCCTCCCCTCCCCCCTCATGCGCCGCAAGAAGCACTCGGACCGGGGCGGCGGCGGCGCTGGCACGGAGCTCTTCATCTGCTTCACCTCCCGCCCCTCCACCGCCTCCGCATCCTCCGGCGCGCCCGCCACCCTGCGCCCTTCCAGCTCCTCCAAGCTTCTCAGCCCCGGCCGCACCGGCGGCGGAGCCGGTGCCGTTGCTGGCGCCGACAACGCGCCGGCTCCGCCGCTCCACCCCTCCCTCAGCCGTCGCCTCCGCAACAGCGGGAGCCTGAAAGGTGGGCAGTCCCCCATGTTCCCCTCGGGGTCCTCCGGCGGCCGCCGCGGCCGGGGCGGGTTCGAGCCAGCCGAGCCCTCGTCACCCAAGGTCACCTGCATCGGCCAGGTCCGCGTCAAGGGAGGCAAGCGCAAGCCCAAGCACGCCTCCGCCGCCGCGCTGCGCTCGCGGTCCAGGCGCGGGGGTGTCGGCGGCGGCGGCGGTAGCGCGGAGGCGAGCTTCCGCCGAGCCGGGGACGACCGGGACGGTCCTGCGGGGAAGAACCAGGGCTGGGTGTACCAGATCCCAGTCAACATCTGCGAGGCGCTCAAGACATTCGGCTCCTGCGGTGGCCGGTCGCTCTGCTCGCCGTCTCGCGGCGCCGGCGCCGGCGAGCGCGGCTCTCTCTCCGCCGGCGACAAGAAGCGTCGGCGCCCGCCTGCGAGCGGCAGCTGGCTCTGCGGAGCCGCCGTGGCCAGGTGCCTCTTGGCGATCCAGGAGGAGGAAGACGACGAGATCGGCAAGGGTGCGGCCGTCGTGCCGGCCGAGGATGTCAAGGCTTCCGAGGTTGGTCTCGTGATGCAAGGGTGGGACGTGGAGGAGGAGGAGGAGAGCACGGTGGTGGTCGGGGAGGTGGAAGTGGATAAGAAGGACGAGATCTTGGTGGTTGGGAAGGAGGAGGAAGGGAGGATCAGCGTCTGCATCCCGCCGCGAAACGCGCTGCTGCTGATGCGCTGCAGGTCGGACCCTGTTCGTATGGCGGCATTAGCCACTCGCTTCTGGGGCTCCCCTGCAGCGGCAAATGTCAGTCAGGTTGACAATGTGAAGGATGACAACGACGACGACGAACAGGAGGAAGAGGATGAGGAAGACGAAGATGGTGCTGAGACAGATAAGGAATGCGAAGAACAAGCTCGTGATTCAGCAGTTTCCATCAAAGAAGCTGAATGCCGTGAGTGTGATGGTTCCCAACATGATGGTTGTGAAGCAGGTCTAGTAGATCCACTGGAGACGGTAGCAGTGGAGACCTCTGAATGTGGAGATCATGCTGAAGAAGCGAGCGAGGGTGGTGACTGTGGAGAGGATGAAGAGAAGATTGAGCCAGAGGAAGCACCAATTGTTCAGAAGGACTCAGTTTTGGAGGTAGCTTTGGCAGGAGAAGCTACAGGGAGGGAAATCCAATTGCCGTTGCTGGAGATGGTGGAGGCTGTGGTGGAAGCTCAGGAAGAAGTTTCTGTTCCAGGACCCGAGAAAGAGGAGGAAGAGTTGAAGGGCAGGAGGTCAAGCAGTTGCTGCTCCCCATCGACAGCACTGAAGGAGGACAGGAAACTGCGATGGTTGAGCAGCAGGAGACGGATAGGTAGCAGTAGTAAGCCCTCATCGGGCAGTGACAGGGTTGGGCGGCGGCACAGCTTCTCAGCTGAGACAGAAGCACGTCGGTCAAGCTTCTCGAGCTTGAAGGACTCAAGGAGAGCTAGTTTCTCCATCGACAGGGATGGCCGCAGGTGGAGCTTCTCTATTGAGCAGGAACATCTTGTTGCAGAGCCTAAGGTGCTGATGGGATCCAGGAAGGGCCAGAAAATGTCATCTGAGCCAGAGTCGGAAAAAGATTGTGTTGTTCATGCTGCCCCAAACAGTGCAGAGGAAGCTCTTGAATCTCATGACGACGGAAAGGAAGAAGCAACATTGGATGGACAGGAAGAAGGAACAACACAAGAGACAGAAGTTGATGAGAAAGGTGAGAAGGTAGAAGTCGGAGGTGTTGAGGCGCAAGATGTGGTCGAAGAACAGAGGCAGAGAAGAAAGAAAAGTGGTGAATTGCCAGATTGCCTCCTCTTGATGATGTATGAGCCTAAGCTCTCTATGGAGGTCTCCAAGGAGACATGGGTCTGCAGCACGGACTTCGTCCACTGGAAGTCTTACAAGGGCCAGAACCGCCGCAACCGTCGCCAACAAAAGGCTGGTTGCAATGCCGCTCCATCGGAGGAGCTCAAGGATACAGACAATGCTGAAGGAACCAGTGATGCTAAGAACACAGAAGAGAGTGTAGTGCCTGCATCAGCAAACTTGGTGTCTATGCCACCTCCGGTTGTGCAGAAATCACCACTTAAAGAAGCTGCGGAGCAGAAGCTCAAGATAGAGCTGCCACTGGTTACTGGTGCTGCAACATATGCACCGTTTGTTCTGAAGCGCTGCAAATCCGAGCCGATGCGATCCTCGGCACGGCTGGCGCCCGACGCCTGCTTCTGGAAGGACCGGCATAGGCCCCTCAATGCCACCGGAGTAGGCTTTTGATTCCAGCCGAACACAACCTCTGGTATGCCTAGGTAGCTAACGAGTGAGTTGAGAGTTTTCAAGCTTTGTCGTGTAATAGTGACGAAGTTCTTTCATGCTTGGTGCTGTTATGTGATGTGGACAAACAAATAATAGCATGTTAAGTTACATCAGATAGATTAGGGAGGAGTATATGTAAATCTCTTGGGGTTGCTTCATGTGTGTGCTAAATTCCTTTTTCCCTTGATGATCATGATGTTGTGCAGTGCAGCTATAGTTCTTTCTTTCCCCCCATCAACATCTGCTTGTTTTTGCCACATGTAAGGTCTTCCTTCAACATTCAGCTTCATCATTACTTCATTTCCTTGCAAATAAGTTATTGATCCACACTGCCAAGTTGGTAAGGTTCACATGGCTTGATTTATAAAATGCCATCCAGTCAAACTTTGCATTGTTGATTGCACAATTAGAAAACTTTTGCCGAATCTTCACTCATTTGGGTACATCGATCACTTATTTGTTGGCAAAATTGGTTCCTGGTGGCGAGAGCTTATCCCAATTGGCTGTGAAACTGTGAATGATGTCGCATCGTCGTTCAATTTCATTCCAGCTTTTTCTTGCCATGACACTCTTGTCTTGCCGTTTGGGGTTTGCCGTTCCTTGCTTGGTCGCGTTATTTCTCAACCGCCTGAAAGTTGTGGTCTGTATAGTACGTTTTGGGGTTTGTCGTGGCAGGTCCAAACGGACGTGCTCCGCAACCGTACAGGACCAAATTGCTGTACGGAGCCGAATAACTCTCCTTTGACGAAGTGTTTGTTCTGCTTAGACCTGGATGTATATACGGCTGGGATACATGTCATGTCAGCAATCCACGTAAGTAAATATAATTTCAGTTAATCAGTGGGATCCTTCCTGCAGCCTGAAGGCGATGATTGACAAATCCTTAGTTACAGAGAGGCAAATCCTGGATTGTTTTCAGGTTAATCATATTGTTGTTATCATTACTATAGTACTCGTATCAACCAAGTACAGGTCGTCCAATTGGCGCTGGTTCATGAGGGACAAAGGAATTGGGATCACATGCAGTTTCTATAGGGACTGCAAGTAAACTACTGCAGACAATTTTGCTACAGTGAGTTACAGTACCCGGACACATTTTGACCCTTGGATCCGGATCTAACAGCCGGTAGTGGACTGCATAAGTTGCAGTCACACTACCAACTGCACCGGATCCAAATCTCGGACAAAGACAAACACAACTGGAGTACAGCTCCACTACAACATCTACACGACCTAGCTGGTAGATCAATGAACTAACCGGGCAGCGAGCTAGCTTAGCTACAAGGTTCGACAACCACCCTAAAACGCCTCCCAGATCTTGCAGCTTTTGGGTCCCTCCCGCCCAGCCTAGTACTATAGTAGGGAGCTGCCATCTACTGCACTAGTGAAAAACCGCTTTTCCGCTGGGTACAAAGCAAAGCAAAGCAGTCGCCATTGACTAGCCCCTCCCTGTCTGCCACTTGCAACAGCTAAGCGCTCTCATTATCTATGTATGGATGATGAATCTATCCATGGCCATTGGATATTTGGGTGTGTGCTGAGCCTGAGCCTGAACCTGAGCGTCAGCACATGCGCTGGGGCGAGGGAGTAGGGCTGGAGCAGGCATCTCTGAGCCGTAGCTAGGGGTTGGGCCCTGCAGCCTTTTGTTTGGGTAGCACCGGTGGTTGGGGTCGGGGACGGCGTCTCCTGTCCTTGGGACGAGACCACCGCTGCATTCCATGATTGGGTAATGGGTCCGTCCGGATTTGGATGCGGCACTTACTGTACGCTACGGTGGCGTGCCACCAGCGCTTGCCATGATGTGTCTTTCGATTAGGGGTGGCAACGGGACAGGGCTGGTGTGAGTCGGACAAGAACATCCCCAGCCCCGCTTCCCTTCGGGTTGACCCACCCTTGGCCCCGGACGACCGAGCAGGTGAAAATCAGCCCTCGGCCTTGGCACCTCCGGGACCCTGGAGCTAGTCTCTCTCCGATGGTTAGACGAGCAGGACACGTGGGTTGGTGGCAAGCTAGCAGTGTGGCGTCAAGATGAGTAGGATGTGTGTCGAGGTTGCTGTTGAGTGGCCGGCGACGAGCTGGTGGTGCGGTGTCGAGGCAGTGGCTGTTGGGTGGCGATGAGCTGATGGCACGACATCGAGGGATGTGGCGACAAGCAACGACCAACGAGGCGGCTTGGGCTGGCGATGAAGGGATGAGGCGTGTGGCGTCGAGACGGCGCAGTAGTGAGGAAGGTGGGAGGGAGGCGTGGTACGGGGTGCCGGCCAGTGGAATGAGCCGATGCAGAGGAGCAGACGCTGGCGTTCTAGCTCCCAGCAACCTTCTTGCCTGCATGAGAACTGAGGATAGAGTTGGTTTCTTGAAGGCTGGCGGGTGTGAAGTAGAAGAGAGGACTTAGGCTATGTTCGGCACTTCACTTTAAAAACTAATCTCTCGTGCACGCAAAACGAAGCGACTGATTAACACATAATTAATTAAATATTACTTTATTTTTTTTCAAAAATAGATTAATATGATTTTTTAAAACAACTTTCGTATAGAAAAATTTTGTAAAACACACACCATTTAGCAGTTTAAAAAGCGTGCGCGCGAAAAATAAGAGAGATGAGTTGGAAAAGTTGGGAGAAAAACACAACCTTAGGGTTTGGTTTACTTTATATATATGACTCTACCTACGGAGCCAATTGGACTTTACATTTTGGAGTAGGCTATTTTCATAGGAGTAACACACATCCCCGATAACCCGTTGGTAGTTTTTGATACCTGTCTCCACACCCAAAAATTTGTGAGACCCCACCCCCGTTCATCCATGGGTCCAAAATCCCACCCGTCCCTGGCCCCACAGGGTCGGGTCCCCGGCTCCAACGGAAAAATTGTCACCCCAACTTTTGATTCGTGTGATGTGACGGGTGAGCGTGGTGCGGCCGTTGGATCGGCAATGGACGATCCATACCTCATGTAATAAGGGATGGGAAACAAAAGGGTTTACCTGCCTTGTACATCATGCTTGGCAACATAGGGGTTTTAGTGGATTTCGGCTAGAAATCTCAATGGAAGAATTTCTAAGCACTTTGTAACTATTTTAGGGATGGAGGAATTTCTCGTGTTCCAAATGGCGTCGGTAAGAATAACATAGGTAAATATAGTATTTCAAACTATAAGGCATGGCGTTTGGAATGAACATAAGCAAGTTAGCAACGGGTAAAGACGTAAAGTCATGGAATCTTGCTAATGAACAGTGAAATTATCGTCATCTGACACTATATCGTCATCTGAAGTTCGATAGGAAGAATGTCGTAAATTCCTATCGAACTGTTGGTCAAGAAAACCATTAATTTCTCTATTTTTCATACACCAAATACCTTTGTTCCAAAGGGATGAACGGCAAAATTTCCTACAGTACTCAATACCTGTTTTCTGCCCATAAAAAAAATTTCCATCCAAAGGTATCTATTTTTTTATCTGTTAGTAATTAATTGTGTAGTTTGGTTAGAAATTACACACTAATTCCAATTGTAGGACAACAACGTCAATTTCATATGCATAGGCATTCACTAGTACATAAAGTCTCATAGGTGCCGGTTCTAAAGGCCACATAAGTGCTGGTTTTAGCACCGGCACCAATTGGTCGGCACCAATGATTTAGGTCATTGGTGCCGGTTCTCGAACGGGCACCTATGTGACGTTATAGGTGCCGGTTCTAAATTAGAACCGGCATGATTTAGTAGGTCAAACCTAACTGATGCAGCACCAAATATGTAAAGAAACACAATGCCTAGATGATCAAGTCGATGAAAACTTTTTCGAGATGGTAGATATATTGTGTAATCTAAACCAGCATCAATATATAACTCTATCGGCTAGTTTTCTGTAGAACAGTTATTAACCAATCTGAGTTATATGCTGATATCAATCTAGATTATACAATATATATGATAACTCGACGATTTACGCAAACAAGATTAGAGTGTCATGAAGATGGAAGCACTAATCCCGAGAGCGCAAGCCGCCATAACAAGTTTTACCTCTTGCTGGAGATCGAAACCGATGCAGCCCAACTCGAAAGCAAGAACTCGTCGAAAAAACGATGAAAGAGTAAAGGTGGCGATGCGCCGAAGTTGTTACCGGCACCTATGTGATACTATAGGTGCCGCCCGTTTTTAATTTTTGTAGGTACTAAAAAGACCCCAAAAATATAATTTATATTTTATTTAGTATCATACCATCACAATTCACTGCCCATAAATCCTATGATTTTTTCAACCCATATTTATATATGGGCCTCAAACAAGTTTTGAACTCAAAACCTCTCTTTTCATCCAAAACATCCTTACCATCTTACCTACAAACACTTGTTGTCTTGTAAATAAATGCTATTCTTTTGATACTATTGTTATCTGAACTTATAATCCATATTTAACACCATAGATGAGCTGAAATGAAATTTATGTCAACTATAAAATTGTAGATCTCATCTAGATCTACAACTTTTATATATGTTTTGTCTTCATCCGAGATCGTTTAGAAATTTTAAATATTCACTTATGCAAATAGATCTGAGACATTATAACATATTTTCGGACATCCAAACGACCTTAAATCAAAAAATCATCGACTACAAAATTGTAGATCTCGTCGAGCTCTACAAATTTGATATAAAGTTTATATTCATCCGACTTTATATGAAAAACCGGTAGGGATAGAATCGACACCTATTTATCACATAGGTGCTGGTTCTTGTTATGAACCGGCACCTATGTGATAGGTGCCGGTTTATAAGAAGGGTCGGCACCTTTTTGGCCGTAACATAGGTGCCGGTTCGTAATAAGAACCGGCACCTATGTGATAGGTGCCGGTTTATAAGAAGGGCCGGCACCTTTTTGGCCGTAACATAGGTGCCGGTTCGTAATAAGAACCGGCACCTATGTGATAGGTGTCGGTTTATAAGAAGGGCCGGCATCTTTTTGGATGCGAGGATCGTTTGGAGGGGAGTCATTGGTGCCGGTTTTTCTTACAAATCGGCAACAATGTACTTCTCCGAATCAACCGGCACCTATAAGACCTTATAGGTGCCGGTTCGTGGAAAAATAGACGGGAATTGTCTTTTAGGTGTCAGTTCTAGCAAATCTGGCACCTATGTGGCCGGTACCTATAAAGGTTTTTGTAGTAGTGATTTAAAACTTTTAAGTAAATACGGAAGCTAAATTTTTTGGATATTCAAAAATATTTTTGGATATTCCGAAATATTTTTGGATATTCCGAAATATTTTCGGATTCCGAAAATCTCAGATTTACAAGCAAGCTAGCAAAGCAAGCAAAAAGGAATAGTGGCACAAGTAAGAGATGGGTTTGCACAAACAACGACTAAACTACTAGCGGAACAAAATCGCAAAGCTAGAGAAGTGAGAAAGAGATATCATCGGGATTTTTGTAAGTCAATATGTTACCGAAGTTCAAATCCTCGAGGGGATTCTACTATCCATTAAGGAGCTCACAATGAGTCGGGTTTTTTTCAATCCTATCCTCATGAGGTTGCACAAATGCACTTCTCCTTCTACTACGGGTATCTTTTTCCTTTCGAATGTGAGATCTGACCTTCACAAACTTTTTCGGCACACAACAAACAAATCGGTGTCTCGAGGTTGACTTCTAGCCATCTAGATGTCTTCAACCACCAAGAGTAACAAATGCAATTAAGATTTTTTGGAAATGAATCGAGTGCTTAACAAATCTTCACGAAGTCAACACCAAGCACTCAAACAAACTCAGATCAACCACTCTCTCTCACACACACGAAATCCAAGCTTATAGATCGGTGTAGAGGAAGAAGTGAGAAGACAAGGCTCAAAAGTGAATCTCAAACAAAACAAGCCAAGGACATAAGATATGCAATGGAGCCAACAACCTTGACTTGGGAGTGGAGGGGGCTATTTATAGCCACAGCCTCAAATCTGCCAATTGGAGACAAAGATTTCATTTTTCGGAAATTCCAAAAACCATTTTTGGACAAGTCTTGGAAAACACCAGTACCTATACCTAGTTTCAATACCAAAAACTCATTTTTCGAAAAATCCGAAAATCAATTTAGGACAAGTCTAAAAATAACTAGATCCAAAACTTTGATGCACAGTCATTTTTGGAAATTCCAAAAAACACTTTTGGACAAGTCTGAAATTGACTAGTACCAAATTTAAGCGCACAACCATTTTCGGAAATTCTGAAAATCACTTTCGGACAGGTCCAAAAAACACCAGAAGTGAAAAACAAGGAATGAGAACCACTTATAAAAGGATTTTGAACACCAAACTCATCCCAAGATATCAATGCAACATCATCCTCCTTAATAGTACAACTCTCCTACCAACTCAAAAGCAAATAAAAAAGCTATACCAATATAAATACCTTTATGTCGTCTTCTTTCGTTGCCTTGATCAATGCTAATATGAAATTTGGCTTGATGTACATCAATGAATCACATTCTCTTGATCTTTCGATATTTCACCTTGTGCTTCTGTACTAAGGGTTGATCCTCATCAACTTGTGACATTCTATGGCCTCGATCGGTTCGTCGATATCGGCTAAGCACTTGCTCCTTCACCACTGCGTCAGGTCCTTCGGCGCCAAGCCTCTGCTTGCCCTTCTCCCATGCATGGTCCATCACGTAGCTGAACCTTGCCAATCCTTCACCGACTCTTGTCATCTTCCATCACTTGTAGTCTTAGATCACAATGAAATCTCGTTGTATTGCATCTTCTTCTTCATCATCTTCACTGGCTCTTCATCGGACTAATCCCTTGCTTATACACTCAATAAACGCATTAGTCCCTTAATTGTTTGTCATCAATTAACCAAAACCCACTAAGGACATAGATGCTCTTTCAAATAATATTCATGAGATTAACTGGTAGTCAGTTTCATTTGTGGTATGTTTTCTTGCATATGGTTCAATACTTATTGTAAAGCTAGGTGACAAATTTTCGCTGCGCCGCGGAAGGAACACCGACCAATTTTATTAAGCAAGGGAGAGAAATGCAACATATATTACATGGGTATCGATTGTTGTTGAGGCAACAGCCACAAGCTGTAAAATTGTCTTGCTCAAGAAGTTCAACTTCAACTTAGTATTTTGGATAGACTATCTTTTGCACGTTTAGAAAGATAATACTACTCTGTCCCAAATTATAGAACATCTTAAAATAAAATCAAACTTGATAACTTTTGATCAATAATTACACTAAGAATATCTATACTAAGTATTACTTATGTATGTTATATTATTAGATTTATATTTTAAAATATTTTTATGTGATACTAATTTTATAGTTGTTGATGATATAATATGAAATAAATAATGTTTAAAGTATGTCATTAAAGGCCTTATAAAAAGATATAGGCATTATAATTTAGAACAGAAGAAGTATGAAAATAGAGAAAGAGTAGTAGTAGGCATGACTAAGGCTGCGTTTGAAACTACGGATAAAAATTTTCATTCACGTGGCACGTTTTTTAAACTGCTAAACGGTGCGTTTCGTGCGAAAATTTTTTATATGAAAGTTGCTCTAAAATATCAAATAAATCCATTTTCAAGTTTGTAATAATTAAAACTCAATTAATCACACGTTAATGTCATATCGTTTTACGTGAAACACTTAATCTTTATCTTCATCTTTATCTTTATCTTTAGAAGATTCAAACACCACCTAAATATTTACTCCTGGCTATCAAAGAAATAAATCTTTTCTGCCCCTTTGTGATTTGTGCAGAATTTGCAGCCTAGACATATACATCTGTAGGAGACCTTAGTAGAATGTATGGCTGGTCAAAACTTTTTTGAACTTTGTTAATTCGAAACATGTTACGTAATAATATGCAGATGCTCAATGTTACTGCATACACTAAAGTTTCCTGTAAAGTGTCAAGCAAACAATTCAGACATTTGTATTGGACAACTTCCCTCTGAATGCAACAATAATAGTGATTATAAATATGAATTTCTTGATTTGAAATTGTGTTCAAAATTCTGTTGTTGCAAGATCATGTCAAAATTCTGAAATTGGTGTTGCTTACAATAGGGGTGGCGAACAGGAGTAGTGGCGGGAACCAGGGCTGCGGTGGCACAACACACACATGAGGCACGCGACAACGACAAATTGAGCAGCAGCAACGGCGTACGGGCACATGGGGCATCGGCTAGCGGTTTGTCGGTGCAACACCAGTAGGGCTAGCACCTCCGTTCCTGTTCCTCGGACTTCTCAACGCCCGCCGTCATCGACCCGCAACAGGAGGTCCAGCCAAGTTGCCATGGCAGGCATGCGTTCGCAGCAGGCTGCAATGCATTGCTTTCTTTGCTAACTACTTGCTTTTATTATCTTTACTCTATTGTTAACGTTAAAATTTAGTAAGATTATTTAATGAATTTGGTTAAAAAAAGATCACAATCAACCGATAAAAAGCTTATCCAGAAAAGACCGAGTTCGACAAGTAGTCACAAAAACCACAGCATGCCAGCTTGAGTTTATCTATTAATTAGATAAGTTTTGTATTTAGGAAAGTTTGTGTCATATTCGATGAGAATATTTTTTTTATCTCTAGAAAAGTTTGTATCGTGTTCGATTAGGACTCTTATCGGCCTATGGGTATAAATATGTATACCCAGGATCCCTGTAATCTATCTCTCAATCAATACAACTAATCGCCACCATCTTTTCCGAGATTTTTATTTATCACCGGCAGAAATTAGCACCTGATGTGGGGCTACATCTGTTTCGATCTCCGGCGAATGGGTAAGTCCTACGTTTCGCTGGCCCAGTGAATATATCGGCTACATTGATATTGTTCAATACTGCATTGTTTCGATATCTTAGATTACTCTGGTTTGGTTGATATATTTTTCTACTTGATATTTTGATTCTATTTTTAATAGCATTGTGTTTAGAGACGCATCGGTTTAGCTGGGATTGTCTCGGTTAGTTCTAATCTTCTGTCTTAGCCAATACTTTTCTACAATCACAATGATGCTTTAGATAGATTTGTTATATTCATCACATTAGATAGATTTATCGGTTTATTGAGTATTAGATTATTATATACAATCTCATACTGCATCGATTGGGTTCGACCTAATAAATTGTTGTTGATAATCTAAATTTTTTTAAGCCAATAGATTCATGCTAATGTTTTATCGGAGGGTTAGCCGATCTTATCTGATGTGTTAAATTTCTCTTTGATAGTTTTACTGTCTTGGTTAAATTTAACACATGACCACCCTGAAAATCAATCAAAGGCTCGATTGTTTAGACCGTATACTTTCTTTCATACTTAGTGCCGCATCAATTGGGTTTGACCTACTAAGTTGTGTTTGGAATTATAAGAACTAGCTTGCTCTTTGATTGCTGTCGGTGACAAGGGACCGGGGGTATCATGACTAGAGGCTTGAGTAGCCGCGGTCACCCACGTGGCCCGACCCCCTCGGGGGGGTCGGGCCCGAGGGTGACGTGGTCACCCCTCCCTCTGTCTCCCCGAGGGGTCGGGCCGCTCCCGTTTCGGCCCCGAGGGCTGGGGCGCGCCGACCCCCTGTGATTTTGGCGCCACGTGTGCGGGTTAGGTGAGCACAGCAGGGCTCACCTAACCGCATTTATAGCGGATCAGACGAGCGCGCCACGCCGCATTTAATGCGGCGCAGCGCACGCTTATCCGGTCCGTGACCGGTCGCGGTGTGTGACCGGTCACAGACCGGTTAGATCGCGGGTTAGGTGGCGACAGGCGGCCTGTGGCACGCCTCGCCCCGTCCCGTCAGAATGATGAGAGCCTCCTGGCTCTCGTCCCTAGCCGGAGCCGGCGTGCTAACTCCTGGAGTTGGTATGTCAGTCCCGGTCAGATCCATTCCAGACTTCAGCGTAGGCATGGCAAGGAAGTCGCTTGCCGTTTAATGAAGGTTGAAACGGGCGTCCACCGGGAGAGCTGGCGAGCGGGGCAGGAGGCGTGTACCGTGCCTGTCAGAGGTCACTTCCGACTGTAGACTAGCCCTCATTGTAAAAAGAATGTTTCTTTTCTTAGGCAACTTGAGGCCCATGTGGTGACCCCTGGCCAGATAAAAGGAGGCCCAGGCCTAGGAAAGAGGGGGGGACTCCGACGAGTATGCTCTGGAGACCGAACTCTCTTTGTATTGTTGGAGACCCTCAGATCCACCAGAACACAGGAGTAGGGTGTTACGCTTCTCAGCGGCCCGAACCTGTCTACGTCGCCCGCGTCTTATGTGTTTTCTCTCTCGCTGACGTTCCTCAGATCGAGGGTGAAGAACCTCACTGTCTCCCGGTGAGGAGCTCCTTGCTCCGTCAATTGCTAATAAGGGTATCGTTTGGGTTTTAACCGATGAGTTATCTGGATGTTGTATCGGCTTATAAGGATTACATACAAATTGGTTTTAGCTAATGATAGCAAAGCCGATTGGTTCATTACTTCATTATATTATCATTGACTGGTTGGATTCTTTGTTCAAGCTTTATATCATTATTTATTCAAGTGACAGAAACTACATCAAACATATAGCCGGTTGATTAAAACCCTATCGACATCGACTGGTATTGCTACATCAGCTAATATTGCTCCATCGGCTTGTCAGCCAATCGGCTCTAGGATTGTTAATTTATATATTTTGTTAGTTGCAGGATCAAACTGACTGGCACGTTCACATCTCATCAATGTTTTAGGACCTACACTAGAACTAAGCGGATCTCCTAGGCCTTCGTGTGTTTCGATACGGTTCGCGTCAACGCAGATTTGACACTATCGGCTAGACGCAGATTTTTCATCAACACAGATTTTTTACGCCCGGTGGGACATGAGTTTTATAGCAACATGTCTGAGGAAAAGGTCGATGCCAAGATCTTGATCATAATGGAGAATCTGATAGAAGAGTAGAGGCAACAGATGGATCAATCCGTGATTGACTTTCAAAACGTTATCTTCAATCTTTCGTCATGAAACAACAAGGATGAATTTAGAAGATTCAATTCCCCAAGCTGATAGTTGAAACACTTTAGGATATAGTTGATGAAGCATTTCATCGTGCCTTGTTCGATCAATCTGGAGTTTTGATGAATACATTACATGATTTGACAAAAAAATCAGTTGATGAATTAATTGCTCAAAGAATTTAACTCGAGGGACAAGCACATCAGTATTGACATGACGAGTCAGATCAATATTGGCCGGAGGAACTTCATTAGCATAGGCATAGTGAAGAGTATCAATATAACAATGATTTGGCCGATAGAATTGCAAAGTTATTAGAGGAGCAGTTTGGACTTAAGCCCAAGGAACAAACTTTTGTGTATAGGCTACCATATCCTGAATGGTTTGATAGGTTTCCATTGCCACACCGATACAAGGTTCTATATTTCTCCAAGCTTTCAGGGCAAGATGATATATCTACAATAGAGCATATTAGCATATTCTTAGCACAATGTGAGGAGGCATCGACTGAAAAGGGTCTGAAAGTTAGATTTTTCCCATTGTCTTTGACTAGATCGACTTTCATATGGTTTTTATCATTACCATCAAATTCTATTAGAGGATGGGCCGATCTTGAGAAGCAATTTCATGAATATTTCTTTACTGAAATCGATGAGATGAAGTTTTCAGACTTAATATCGGTTGAGCAGCAAGAGGGAGAATTGACTATGGAATATATTCAAAGATTTCATAATGTCCACAACCGATGTTATAGTTTGAGCCTGAGTGATGAGCAGCTAGTAGATCTTGCATTTCAAGGAGTGTCAGCACCTATCAAGAACAAATTCTTTTGCCATGAGTTTGACAGCCTGGCTCATCTAATGCAGACAGCATCGGCTATTAGAGCCGATGGCAAGAAGCAAAGGAGGATCAATTTTGGAGTTATCAAGACCAGAAAGAAGATAATTTTGAAGCATGAGTTCTCATACTCCAAAATTGAGGGGCATGTGTTAACGCCAAAATTTGGTAAGACTCTTTAGTGGATTCGGTTAAGAAAAGATCACAATCAGCCGATGAAAAATTTATCCAGAAGAGACCGAGTTTGAGAAGGAGTCACGAATACCATGACATAATAGCTTGAGTTTATCTATTAATTAGACAAGTTTTGTATTTAAAAAAAATTGTATCATGTCCGATGAGAACTTTATGTTTTATCTTTTAGGAAAGTTTGTGACGTGTCCGATTTGGACTCTTATTGGCCTATGGGTATAAATATGTATACCCAGGGTCCCTGTAATCTATCTCTCGATCAATACAACTACTCTCGGCGCATCGTCACCCTCTTTTCCTAGTTTTTATTTATCACCGGCGGAACTTGGCACCTGACGCGGGGCTGCATCAGCTTCAATCTCCGGCGAAAGGGTAAGTCCTACGTTCCGCCGGCCCCGGTGAATTTATCGGCTACATTGGTGTTGTTCAAGGCTGCATCGCTTCAACCTCTTGGATTGTTCTGTTTCGGTTGATATATTTGCCTACTTCATATTTCGATTCTATCTTTAATAGCATTGTGTTTAGAGACGCATCGGTTTAGCTAGGGCTGTCTCGGTTAGGTCTGATTTTCTATCTTAACCGATATTTCTCTACAATCACAATGATGCTTTAATCGGCTCATTGAGTATTAGATTATTATATACAATCTCGTGTTGCATCGATTGGGTTCGACCTACTAGATTGTTATTGATAATCTAAGTCTTGTTAAGCCGATAGGTTAATGCTAATATTTCATCAGAGGGTTAGCTGATCTTATCCGATGTGTTAAATTTCTCTTTGACAGTTTTACTGTCTTGGTTAAATTTAACACATGACCACCCTGAAAATCAATCAAAGTCTCGATTGTTTAGACCGTATACTTCCTTTTGTACTTAGTGCTGTATCAATTGGATTTGACCTACTAAGTCGTGTTTGGAATTATAAGAACTAGCTTACTCTTTGATTGTAAATAAGGGTATCATTAGGGTTTCAGCCGATGAGTTATCTGGATGTTGCATCGGCTTATAAGGATTACATACAAGTTGGTTTTAGCCGATGATAGCAAAACCAATTGGTTCATTACTTCATTATATTATCATTGGCTAGTTGGATTCTTTGTTCAAGTTTTATCTCATTATTTATTTAAGTAACAAAAACTATATCAAACATATAACCGATTGATTAAAACTCTATCGACATCGGCTAGTATCACTACATCAGCTAATATTGCTCTATCGGCTTATTAGCTAATATTAATCGTCAATTTATATATCTTGTCAGTTGCAGGATCAAACTGGTTGGCATGCCCGTATCTCATCAATGTTTTAGGACCTGTACTAAAGCTAAGCAGATCTTTTAGGCATTCGTGTGTTTTGACACGGTTCGTGTCAACGCAAATTTGACACTATCGGCTGGACGTGGATTTTTTGTCAGCATCTATCTGCATTACTTTGTATTTTACACCAATATGCTTTTGTATGGTTCACTTGGCATACAAGGAATTTTGCTTTTGCCTTGCCGACCCCATAGCTCCACCACCTCCACGGTCGGCCTGTGCCGTCGCCATACTTAGATGTATTGTGTTGTGTAAATTTTTTATTCGTGACTATATGTACCAATTTTGTATTTTTAGGTGGTTGTAAAAAGTTTATTATCTACAAAATATTGTTGTAAAATATTCATTACCTGTGAATAAGCATGAGATTCTTTTTACTTAGCTTATGGTGAGACATAAGAGTTAGTGAAATGAAAACGGAGTAAATAAATTACTAACCCTAATATAACATGTAATAACCTGGACCAGTGGAACAGATGTCTCTCGAAAACAATTTATTTCCAATAAGGGAGAAGGAGATGGTGTAGAGCCTTTGCTAATAGAATAGGTAGTACCTCTATTGCAAAGGTAATCATTACTATACCAGTCCAAATTATGATCTTAGTAAACATTTTACTCTCAATAATTTATTTTGTTTTATTGGGCTTTCGAGAGTAATTGTTTTACTGAGCTTAGGAGGAGGAAGGAGAGTTACTAAGTATTTTGCTTTATTGGGCTTACGAGAGTAATTATTTTACTGAGCTTAGAAGGAGAAAGAGGAGTTACTGGTATTTTGCTTTACTAAGCTTACAAGAGTAATTGTTTTATTAGGCTTAAAAGAAGAGAGGAGAGTTACTGAGTATTTTGTTAGAAAGGAAACGAGAAAAACAGAAGGGAGAGTGGAAAAAAAAACAGAGAGATGATCATTTCATAAGGAGAAAAACAGAAGGAAGAAGTGGAACGGGAAAAACGGAGGGGGATTTTGGTGGAACGAAAAAACGGAGTGAGGATTGTTACGTGAGGCGTCTCTTATGCTAATCCGAGCAATGCATGTGTATTAATGCTACCGACAAATACAAAAAAGTTTGAATATAGGGAGGAATAAAATACCTATAGGTAACAAAACATGTCACCATATCGGGGAAAGAGAGAGAGACCAAAAGCCAGCAAATCTGATCAGCCAGCCTCAAAAACTGTACGATGCCAGTTTCCCCATCCCACGAGCCCGTCCTAAATTCTCCCTTCGCTTTCGTGCGTTCGAGATGCCCTGCGTCATGTGTGTTGACTGGAGCTTGGTAACCTCTGACCACCGGCATTGCAAGGACCAAACGTCCAAAAACTGGTTGATTCCCGGCAACCTTTTCTCACGAAACCTTTCGACCTTGTGTCGTGTCGGATCGATCTACACATGGCCGATCGCGGTCAACTCCCTCTGCGTAATTCGCGACTCTTTTCCGACTTGACTGCGGAAAGAACGGGGAGATCAACGCGACGTTGGGATAGGTCACGTCGGTCTTGGTCTCGGACTCGGTGGCTTTGTCGCCACCGGCGGAGTAGCGTTGCTTTGGTGCGATGTGACGTCGTGTTCGCTTGCACGTTAGCTCTGAGAAACTTTGGCGCGAGTCTTAAAAAATTGGAGAAACTTTGTGCTCGACCGGTGCAAGCAAGTGAGCAGCAGCGTCTCTTTTCTGTTCGGTGCCACGGTGCCTCCTGCGTGGTAGGTAGGATACGTACGATCACTTGGGATGATATTTTCCAATTGGCAAATACTTCTACCGGTAACCAGGGTTTTCTTTATTGACGATAACCGCGTTTACCGCGGGATACGATAATGATTATCGATGATAGGATTTGAGAAATTTTAATCAAATTTAAATTTTTCAAAAAAAATTCAAAAAATTCATGGATGTAGTTTTTGGTTTTAGTGACAGATGGTGAAATTTTTTTAAAAAAAAGTAAGATAAAATTAAATTTTATGACAAAACCAATAATAGTTTAGAAAATAGAAAAAATCAATTATATTATAGACCCTATTATTTTTTTTAAGAAACACGATATAAACGCAGACACTTACCACGCGTGCACACTCATCTCTATGAACGCACACGCGCTCATCCTATCTCTATGACATCCTATCTCTATGAGCACCTTCGGAAGACTGAGCCGATATATCTTGAGATTAACGAAGTCATCACAGATGCCTTGCTGTTGACGGGTATGTTACCTACCATTTAAAGATGAATTAGCCGTAAATACGAACACTCGTGTCAAATCTAGGATTTGAACCCGAATGGACTGGTTCCACCACAAGGAACCTAACCAGTTGACTACGCTCACTTCATATAGTTATTATTTCAGTTAAATGTGGACATCATTATATATGGCCTTTATTGTTTTAGTTACATGTGAATATTATTATGTTTTCAAATATGACATTTGTTGAATTATTATGTTATGAATTATTGAATTACTTCAAAGTCCATGATATAGAAAATATCATGTCAAATTTTTATATTTTACATCCACAAGTTAGATTTGCATATATTCTATATATTCTTATAATTATCTCGAATTTCTTCACACATTTAAGTGTCTTTTTATTTTTTAGCTTTATTTTTTTCTGCCAAGCTCAACACGAAAACCGTGCCTCATATAACCACAACCAAACCGCGAAACTATCAAAATTTGAATTCAAATGTTTAATGATGAAATTCACATGGTTTTTAACGGTTACCGTGGCCCAAACAATAAAGTAAACCCTACTAGTAACCAGAATTTATCATTGTAGCAACAAGCATCGTTAGGAGGGTGTCGCATGTTTGTTTCTCCGGTTCTATTTTGAATTTGTTCGAATACCGGTTTTCAAAGTGAAATTCATTTCCGCTAAAAAAACCGAACAACTCTGTTGTGCAGTTTAAGAGGAAACCAACAATCCAGCGGTAATTGACACTTGTCCGTTTTTCCCTTTTCCCAAATTATTGCAACAATATATATTACCATTAATAACTAATAAAACTTCGCGCATTGCTGCGAAAGTTTAGTATGATAACAATAAGTAAAAATAATATGTAAGATAGCTAGAATACATAAAATTATGTAAGTTGATATGATTTATGATAATTTAAATTTAAATAGTATATAGAATGATGATTTAAATGTAAAAATAAGATGATGTGGTTTTATAAGACAAAAAAGAAGTAAGATAATTTGAAGCATAGATTAATCATCTAATGACTAAAAATAATTGATGTGATATGGCTTAATGAAAGAAGAGATAAATTACATTAACTAAATGAAAACGAACTATATAAGTATATAAGATATTATAAAAAATGATGAAGAGATATATTTAAATATTATGTGATTTATGTGAAATGATGATTTAACATGCTTGCATTTTAAAACTCTAAAATTTAATAAATTATAAAATTATAGATAATATAGCATGTTTGTATGATATTTAAATGTAATAATTATTAGTGAATGATGATATGATATCTTTATATGTTAAGTTTTAGGATATAGTGTGTTGTAACTTTTTTTGTAAGATAGGATTAGGGTGCTTTTATAGTACCCAATAGTACTACTTGTGGAATTAATCTGTGCCATTGATTTATAAGGATATTTTGGATGTTTTGTTAAGATAGTGATAGGGGTATTTTGAATTACTTTTCTATATCCAATCCTGGTTATCTTGTCCATCCGTAGTAGACTTGCGACTCGGTCGATGAGCGCCGCCGGCGAGGTCGCTGATATCTCTCTCTCAATTTCGTGATGCTAAATAATGTCTGCTTCCATAAACATCCTTAATTATGCATGTGAAAATTGAATTTTACATACGACCATGTTATTTGAGAATCACCAATTGATTTATACTGTAAATTAACTTACATAAATCATGTTCGATCGGATCGAAGAAGGAAAGAGTAAGAATGAAGCGGAGTCGTTCATGGCTACCTGTTATATGCGTTCTCCAAATTAAAAGCAAATAATAAGCCAACAGATCAGGAAAGATATATGCATGGCATTAGGGAACAAGCGTGCATTACGGACAAAGAAGCACACATGTAGTTAGCTAAAATTCAGTCGATTTACTCCAAAGATGGAAGAAATTACTTCTTTACCATTAATTTTTTTTCCAAACCTTCCCTTTTATCCGTTGTAGTAGAACTAATTGTGGTGCCTTAGATTAAAATAAATGGACGGTTCATATCTCTCCAAGGATACCTTAAACAAACCCAAAATCAAACTTCATGGGATTTAGCAATTGTGTGTCGAAATAATAATATTTTTCTTAACCTTTGTAGATGTAGCAAAATCGATGCTGTCAACCGGGCCACCTAAGTTGTAACTTGATCATGCAACTTCAGAGGTTTATATTGAGCCTTTAAGCTTGTCACGCTTCACTCGTGGCACAGAAGCTGCAGAGATATCATCATTACTGCGTGAGGTTAGTTAATCATGCAGCTTTCAAATGTGTCCGGATTGGTAGATTATTTTGATTCCAAATTGATGATGCTAGCACGGATCCTACTCAGTGAAAAGTCTTATCCATAATGTTGATCTGATTGCTAGAGAGTTTCTTTTCCCTTTACCTCTCTAATTTGTTCGTTCCTTAAAGGCAAGTTTGTGTTATAACATGGTCCAAAGTGAAGTTGGTGTGAGATGTTGGGTTGTCGCCGATGCTGACAGAGATGCTCTTCGCCTTCTTAACCAAAAATGCTTTCTTTTACACAAACAAAGTTACACTAAACTCTTTGCAAGCTTTTCCCTGAAAGCCCATCTTTAGGACATATTTCCTATTTTTGTAGGGGGGTTTCTGATAAAATTCTTTCAATGTATTTCAATGGATTTAAACAGATTCATCAGACATGCATCTATGATACAATTTCACACTAATGGTGTAAAGTACTAGGCCAAATCGGTTTTCTCCAACGTGAAGTAACTTAAACGCGACCATGGGGGGCACCCATGTGCATACTATTACTAATTAACTGACCAGAGGCTGTTAGCTCCATGGAACACTCTGGCTTGAGGTCAGTAGGTCATCATCCCGAATTGGACAGAGGAAAAAGACCAAACAGATGGTGATCTGATCTCTGTAGACTACTACCACTGCTAGTTTTGATGGCATGCATCTCTCTTAAATTTTCTTTCATCAATTTCATGGCCCCCATGCAAGTACGTACACTGGCACTGGTAGCACCATTAAGACTGTTCAGTAACTGAGTTTTTCAACTCGCTTTTCTTTTTTTCACGTATACGTTTTTTAAACTACTAAATAATATATTTTTTATAAAATTTTTATTTGAAAGTTACTTGAAAAAATTATATTAATTTATTTTTTAAAAATTAACTAATACTTAATTAATTATATATTAATGAGTTATTCCGTTTTATATATTAGAGAGATTAGTTTCCAACCCAGAGAAGCAGCCTTGGTACAGCTGGTTCTCACAGTAGCAGAGGCTGGCCATTTCCTGCAGGGACCAGCTAGCTATCGCTGTTCCTAGGCAGATACCGTGATGGTTTCAAGATTATCACCGAGTACTCCCTCTCTGTTCCAAAATAAATAGCTTCTAAAGTTTGAAATTTGTTCTAAAATAAAATAACTTTTACCTTCTTACCTATCACTAATCCGCAAAACGAGAAATTTTATTACTTCAATACCCCTTACCTACTTATCAGCCAATATAACTTTCACACTAAGAGTATTATGGTCTTTTGCTTTTCTCTTTAAAATCTCCTTTGAGATGCTAGGGTTTGAGTCTTGGACAGAGGAAGTATGTGGAGCGCAGAGACCCAAAAGTGAGACTGTGAGAGGGGAGGAGGGAAAGGGAATCATATGCATTGGGAATTTGGGGGGGGGGGGGTGGTTTCCATTTGTTCAGACAAGGGGTGATCTCCGTGCTGCAGATGACCATGACAGAGAACTAGCTATGGTTGATTTCAATGGTTCAGTTCATTTTGGCTGGGTTTACTTGCTAGTGACAACTAGATCAGGTGTGGGTTCAGTTCAGAGGCCGATGAAACACAAAATACAAGACCAACTTCAAATTCAATTCCTTTGCCAAAATTCAAAGGAGGCCAAAAAACAGAGCTGGGTGATGTGTCGTCTCATCGTATGGAGACCAGTAATTTACAAGGCTTTTAGTATGCACCTTTCAACATATTTCTCAACAGGTTGTGCCCTTGCTTCTACAGTCTGATTTAGGTGCTATCAATGAATATATGCCGGCCAATTCAATCTTTAAACACCAGTAGTAAATGACATTCGTAGTACAATACTACTACTATTGGACTATTGGTTGGCTCTAATTATCAGCCGTCCGAAATACCGTTATTATCAATTCTAAAAATCGACAATGAGAAAAAAGGTAGCGTACGAGATTTAAAGTGGATGGGTAAAAGGGATAAGGTTTAGATAGGTTTAGGTTTTCTCGATGAGAAGTAATATTCTACTCCAGTTTCGGGGATTGTATCCGTCAGATGTTAAAATTGATCTGATGATTAAATTGTGGTTATGTCCTTGGGATTACTCCCTGTCCATCTTATATAGGTTCGGGGACAGGATTATAAAGAGGAAAACCCAATCGAACACGGTATAAGTTTTCTTATCTATCTACATAATCGTATCCGACCAAGACTATTGGCTATGCTGTAGGAAACAAGGCAACATAATTCCTAAGTCCTAATCTATTACATAATACAAGATCCAACCCACTTCTTATCTCTAGTCGAATAAACTGGGCGTGTGGGTATAGGGTACCCATAATCTTCACAACAACCCCGAAGACTTCACAGTTAAAAAGATAATCTTCTCTCAAGTTTCTTCGACAAAAAGCCGAGTGCTTCAATATCCTCATTGCAATCTCCCAAGTGCTTCTTCTCCAATAAGATGATGTGAGGGCTGAAAAAAATTAAAAATTAATGAAAAGTAAATACTAGATGTACCTAATTAGGTGTAACCCTAAACTATGTGATTAGTTGAATATAACTAAACATATAGTCAAAAAATAAACATATAGTCAAAAAATAGATAATTTAACAAGCCGAATGGTTTTATTATAAAATATGACATATGTGGTGTCAAATCTGAGCTATCAATACTCTAAAACGATTTACCAACCACAATTGTAAATGACTAAAAATATCGTATACAACATAAAGCCAAAGATATTGGTTTGAAAATATATGAACAAATATGCGACTTTATAAAATATAGTGATATGGCACTAAGCCGACTGCATTATGAATAATATGCTAAAACAGCGTCCAACTTTTATAAAAACTCTAGTATACGAGCTACAGAAGCAGATTGCTTGCCACATCTTTTTAAATTGCATTGTGTTAACTCCTTTAAATAAAATAAAAGGTTGTATAACGGTGAAATGGATAAATTTATAGGTATTGGACTCCTTCCATGTAAATATTGTAAAAACAAATATGCTTAAGTCTGTAAAGACACAAGGCGAGCCACACATCAAGTAATGGGCTACGAACATTGTGGGCTTTGGCCCAAAATTGCCCACCGATACCCTTAAAATTATCGCGATACAGTCTATCGTCTTCTCCGTCGCTTCATCTTCTTCAAAAATTCTCTTTCACGCTCATGTTATAAAAGAGAGAATATTTACAAAGAGAAAAAAGGGAAATAGTTTACAATGCTATTACATCATTGTGTCTATCCATGATTTCAAAATAGGTCTTTCTACTTGTTTTACTCTTTTGCTTCCAAGAATTTAGATTGGATTGGACACCATAAAAAAATTGTGCATCTCCAATTCCAATTCCAAAACCCTAATATGAAGTAAGCCTGCTGAAGTTTTGGGCGTCGGCGGCATCAAGGCACGTCAAGGAAGTCGCCAGTCGTATCCCCCTCTCCAAGTAACCTCGTCTCAAGTGGTTGGGTGATTGCTCGTCAGCACATAGTTAATGAGATCTAAAAGTTGATTCAGCTGGAGGTAGAAGACAAGTCATAGACCATCGGATGACAATCCAACGACTGAGGCAATCGACTGATATTGTCTTTGATATTAGATAACTGCCATGAATATGAAATGTATATAAAAGTAAGGTTTTTTAGAGATAGAGGGTAATTCGTTATGGTTCTAAATATAACCAATGTATTTGGTATATGATAAAAAATTTAATATTTATACTGTTGGCACCAACATACGAGATGTTGACTAGTTATCAAATACCAATTTTACCAAACAAAGAAAATATACTAAAATTTTGTTTGATGAAAACGAGAAGAAAAATGGAATGATAACACCATATAGATTATAACATGTCTTTTTTTATGGAAACATTACATTTTTATGCTTGACACTATTTGAGTCGGGTCGCTATTGTTCGACAGTTTCTTTCAAAAACAACATAACGGTTGTTTCCTGGTTCAAAAAAAGGTCTTGGGG